>PVKS010045280.1:0-13876 GCA_004027875.1 Aplodontia rufa
TTTCCCCCAGAAGAACTCTTGCATTAAATGAGTAGCTCGTGGAGGAATAACATCAGCTTCTGGATGATTCCCCCATATTCCCACTCTCCAGACTCCTATGAGTTCTTCATACACCCTCCCCCTTCACATCCCCCTCCCTACGCCTCCAAGTATCCTAGGGAGCCATCCCCCTATTACACTGAGAATCATACAATTTGAAGTTGTTGTTTCATATATGTCTTTTGACTGTATCTTTTAAAGAGTAAGTGTGGTATCTAACTAGATTTACACCATCCCCAAAAGGGTAGGGCAGATATTAAATGCTTTAATTGGTCTTTCCTAGAAGTTGAGTCTGAGCAGGGTAGGGAGGTAGGGATAGGGATGGAGGCATACCCCAGTCCTCCACTTTTAGATTCTACCGTTGGGATATATATAGATATAGATATAGATATAGATATAGATATAGATATAGATATAGATATAGATATAGATATAGATATAGATATAGATATATAGATATAGATATTCATCCTACTATCTATCCTATCTAATATATATGATATATATATATCCTACTGCTGATTTATATACATATATATATATAAATACACACATAATCTAATATATATAGTAGGTAGATAGGTAAGAGAGAGGAAAAGTAAAGCAAGAGCACACAATGAGTTTTTTTTCACAATTTACTTCTTATCTGAAGAAGTTATAAATTGGCATCCTTAAAAATGAAGAGTAGGTTCTCTCTGCTGTAGCTATGAAATTTTTGACCAAAAGAATACAAATTACTATATAAATGAATTTGCAGCATTTCATAAGTATACATAATTTTAAAATCTACACAAACACATCTCAAATGAATCATAATTATAATTTATGATTTCACCAAACTCTGCTCAACACCTTAACAAATAAATACCTTATTACTTAAATTATTTCTCTTTCTCTATAGCTTGGAAACAAATGTGTCGAAAGGGGAATAGACCTCAAAAATAAAGAGGAAAAAGACTGATAAAAAAATTAATTATCATTACATTAGCTGTTTAATGAGAATCCTAAAAATTAAATATAAGATATAGTTTAATCCATTAAAATACATGATTGACCGGGGCTGGAGCAGAAGCTGGGCAGTTATGGCACTTGCCCGGCATGCATGAGTACACGTGTTCAAACACCAGCACCATGTACACAACTATGTCTTGGAGCATCAAAAGACACATGAAAAACTAAATAAAAATTTTTTCTCTCTTTCTCTCCCTCTCTTACTGTCCCTCTGTCTTTAAAAAAAATGTATATATATATATGAATTACCATTTGTAGGGGGAAAATATAGAAGAATCAAGAGACTGGGGTACAGGCAATTTGGCAGTAATGCTGGTTTAAGAACAAATGCATACCGTATTGTGACTTTATATGCATTTACGATTATATAATAACTCAACTCAGTAAAAAATTAAATATATATATATATATATATATATATAATCTATAAAATGCTCTCTTACTGTTTGGTGAGGTAACATTTAATAGAATCAATAATGCAAGTGACCTAAAATATCCAGAAAACTTTCTTCATAAGCTGAAAATATGAAAATTTAGTTAGGTGTATACATGAAATTCCTTTGTAACCGACAGAATATACTTAAATGGAAGATTAGAGAAATTTTAAAAATGGACTACAAAAGTTTCTTCCACTGTCATTTCATTATTGTGAGAGAAGGAATTAAAATTGGAAGAAGCATATCATCCATTATATGATCATTTATAGTAACCATGTTTCTGTATGATGAGCTAAATAAAGATTTGTTCAATACTGACAGAATTATAAATTTATCATTTATTACAATAACTATCACCATAATCATGCAAAAAAGACATGTATTGGGTTTACTTATTAACTAATATCAAATTGACTCAGTTTTTATAGAAGCTAAGACATAATATTTTTTATTCCAAGAAAATGGGCAGTTTTATGCCATGTTATTTATGCTATAAAAAATTTACATTAAAAATAAACTAAAATGTTTTCCATGTGCAAGTTTGCAAGATCTTGGTGTAATTCTGTTATACAGCTATCCTATTTTAAATATTTAAGACCACACAAATTGTGGAGAAGAATATAATCGAGTTAATTATAGAGCAAAAGCAATTTTCCCCAATCAACAGTAGCCTCTTGAATTTTTTCAATCTTGGACTGAATGGAGAAAGAATAAATATCACCCAACTCAAGTTTATGTTAAGAAGAAACCAATTCCCTTTGGTCATTAAGTATATTTCCCTAGCATTTTATATAATATGTGATGTGAAGGAAAGATTTCTAAATAAATGTGTATAGCGTTGAGGTTATGACAGTAGGGGAGCTTCTCAAGCTGCAATTCTGATAGATACAGCCATCAGATATTCTTGAGAGATAATTTAAATAAAGAGCTGTACTATTTCTAATGGATCATTAAATATAAAATACTGCTTTTCAATCTATTTGGCCACCTTATTAGTTTGTCACAGCTGAAAACATCACATGCATAGCATATTCTCCCCACGGTCAGAGAAACTTCAGATTTCAGCTAACAGTGCATAAAATATGAGGTAATTTTTCTTCGTTCCATGTTTAGGAAAGCAATAAAGATGCCCTGGATTATACATTTCTTGATTATAAAAGAAAAGCTCTTATAAGAACACTGCCTTGGGCCTCTGATCTTTCTAATAAGTCATTAATTAAACAACTTTATCTAAATACCCGGTGCAGTATGTCTGGTAGGGTATTAAGAAAATAATAATTTATCAGTTGGACTTGTCATTTTCATACCATAGATTCCTAGTCCTATCTAAATACTAGTGAAAGTAGCATAAGCTTCTAATTTGTTTTGATTGAAAAATTAGAAGAGAATTTTCTAAATATTCTAAATTCAATGTTCATGAACTTTGACTAAGAAATATATAAAATAATCATATCCTGAGAATGACTCATGAATGTTTTTGGTTCCTGCCCTATTTTTGCCCTTTCTGTGTAATTTCACTACAGTTTTAATTCTACAGCTATAGAACAGCGCTGTCTGATAGAACATTCTACAATGATGGAAATGTTCTAAATCTGTGTTGTCCTTACAATAGTCACCAGCTACATGTGGCCAAGTACTCGAAAACAAGATTGGAAAGAATCAACAAGATTTGGCAATTGAGAGGTCATTCTCAACACTTGGCAGAGAATTCTATGGAGTTCATGGAGGATAAAAGCTTGTTACAGTGGGTGGAGGAGAAAATGGGAGATAAAGTAGAGACAGCAGGTGTACTGGGGAGGTGAGGAGGTGGAGTGCGCTGGAGTAGGTGGCTGAGCAGAAGACAGGCACAATGGAGCTCAGCTGCAAAAACCAGTGATCTGGCAGTAATGTGAAAATGGGTGGAGGAGGGAGGAAGCTAGATTTTATGTTCAGATTTTATGAGGGAAAAAAGTTAAGCTGAGGTTCTCTAACATTTAGTAAAAGCAAGTGATAATGTAAGAATAAATTTCAGCTCCCCAGAAAGAATAGAAATATTTATGGTCCTTTTTGTACCATGATAGTGCAAAAGAAATGACTGTAAGGCCTCAAATATTTGATTTTTTTTCTGAAAAGCCAAAAGAATTCATATTACTACAAAAATAGGGTATTTTGTTATTTCCTTTAATAGAAATTTTATAAATTCATAATTCAAAAAAAGCATTCTTGAACTTCTCTAAAATCATATCTTAAAGCTAACTGTAAATTACAAATTCTGAAACAAAATATAATTTCAAAATATATAACCTATTTTTATGTAAGGATACTAATCAAAAATCCACTATGACTGAAATTACACAATTTTTCAAACTGAATGCGCATTGTTTAAAGTTCTTCATTTTATGAATGAGAACCATGAAGCCTAAAGAAAATGTAAGACTTAGCCAAGTTTACCCACCCATGAGCTGTACCCAGGTTTTTAGACTCCCAAGTTCCTTGCTGTTTAGATAGGAGACTGGATGAATGATATATCAAGATATTTTGTATATATTTCCTTTCTATATATTGTAGAAAGAGAGAAAACAGAGCATTTCTTTTTTATTAATTTTTCATTGACATATAATTGTATATATATTTTGGGATACTGTGTGATGTGATGATTCCACACATGCATACATTGTATAATAAACAAATCAAAGTAATTAGCAAAATAAAACTTTTCTAACAGTGTGCCTCATTGAGGAAAACAAATTCCCTCTTTATGTTTTCTAACTAGTACCATTAGCCCTTGGGCACATTCTCACAATTTTTATTATGTTTCCCATACTTTTCACTCATTTCTCATAAGTGTTTGTTAGGAAATTTGACCCAGAGAGAAGCTGTTGTAATGTACTTAACACCCTTAAAAATGTCTGACTTATCTACAGTTCTCCTCTATTGAGGAAAGAAAAGATAATATTTGGGTGGCTTAGAGGAAGAGTAGTGGTCTTTAAGGATTTGATTGTTGAAACTATCCCACTATTCAAAACTGATGTCAGGTTTTCAGAATGATAGGTAGTAGGTTCTGCAAATTATTGGATCCTGGTCTGGTTTTTGTTCATACAAAGAAACTGGGCTCTATATTTTGCATGAGCTGGGGGTATGGGCTGCTAATTCAGCATATGGAAAAAATGATTATGCTTTAGCACATAGATGACTGAAGGACTTTTTTGTGTGTGTGTGGTCCAGTAACTGCTTTGGAAAATCTATGAAAAAGCAAAAATCAGAATAGGTATCACGTATCTCGCTGATGCCGCAATAGTCCATTTCTGGAAATAATAATGCTTTCTCAAAATGAAGTAATTTTTATTCTTAGCCATGCTCTATTGTGTGCACTGAGTAATTTCTTGAGTGCAGTGTTTCCTGTGGCATATTGCCAAGACTGGGTTTATTTGTTTTTCATTAGGTTTTTCATTATCAAGCTGCTATATACCTGGATCCTTCTGCTTCCTCCGAGATGGATGCTGTAGCTTAAGCATAGGAATGATACTATGAGTAGGTGGAATGCTTTTGTCCATTGAATGCCCGTTTTAAAACCTTAGCTACAGTCTTGTTCTAATGGCTTTGATCCTTCTAAGAACAGTCAATTATCTGTTTATAACGTCGTCGGATATTAAACTGTTTACATCCATTTTTCTGTCCCTGTCCAGGTAAAGCATTAATCTCACTTTGCTCCACACTAGGCCAGCCTCTCCTCCTCTTTGCTTATCCCAGGAAAAGGCATCCAGATCTGCCACTGCCCCAGCCTGGAATCAGGGTGCATTCCACATTTCTCTATCATTCCACGCGTTCAATCTCCAAGTCAAACTTGGTGATAGTTTTCAGCTCCACTTTATATTTTCTACCTCCCTTGTTTAAGCCCACATCATCTCTAGGACAGTGGCAGCAACCTTCTCCTGGTCTCCATGCCCCAGTGTTGCCCTTTCCAGTTCATTTTCTTTTACTTTGAACTTCTCTCTGTACTTGTTGCTCTCCATAGCAGCTATTCTGTCACTTTTATTCATAAGTGTTTTGTGTTACACATGAACAAAACAGTTTCTGGATTTGTCCAGAAAAGTAGCAATCTAGATTGTTGAATTTCTGAAGACTGCTTTTTAATATTTTGCTTTCATTTTTAGATTGATTTATAATATGTGTGCTTATTTATGGGCTACTGTATTTTTTGACACGTGTACAATGTGTAATGATCAAATAAAGGCATTTAGCATTTCCATCTCCTCAAACATTTATCATTTCCATGTGTTGGCAAATGTCAAACTCTTCTAGTTATTTAGAAACATATAATAAATTGTTTTAGACTTTAGTTACTCTACTGTACTATAGAACATTAGAACAATTTCTCCCATCTAACTGTATTTTGATACCTTTAACCCAGCCTCTGTTTCCCTCTCCCTTCTACCTTTCCTAGCCTCATGACCACTATTCTACTCTCCACTTCTATAGGATCAACTTTTTCAACTTCCACCAATGAACACTGTGGTATTTGTCTTTCTGTGCCTGGCTTGCTTCATTTGACATAATTGGAATCCTCAATTGAAACATAATCTCTAGCTTACACATTCCAAATGATTCAAATTTGACACAAATAAGCGCCTATAATTTCTGTCAAATATTAATCAGAGGCTTAATGTAATTATTGAAATCTGAGACTTACAGGACTAGACTAGTTCTTGGAGGTTGTCTAACTCAATCTCATCTTTTTATAGGGAAGGAACCTGGAAATCAAAATGATCTTTCTAAATTTAGAATCTTACCATGTCCTCTTTTCTTAAAACCTCTCCATGGCTCCTCATGATGGTCAGAAAGAAGTCTGAACCTCTTGGTACTGCCTGCAATATCTGTGTAGCCTGGCCTCTGCTTATTTTCTATTTATACCTTTTCTCCTCTCTCCATATTATCCCATAACTCAGATTTTTGGATGTATTTTTCCCTTTGTCCTTCTTCTTCTGAGCCCTAACCACATTTCAGATACTTGATTAGATATCATCTGCTCCAAAAGCATCTCTCAGATTCCCTCAGGACTCCCAAACAAGTGTCACCATCATAACTGTTCAACAGCATTCTAACTGCCTCAGTACAGTCTATGTCTATCACTGGACTAGAAGGAGTAAAGCCAGTCATGGTCAGGGACCTGCGTCTTAGTCATTGTTCTATCCCCACATCTTGATTAAGAGTCTGGCATTCAGTGTTTTAAAATTAATTATTCACACTTTTAACCTGCCTAGTACACATCAATTTTTCTATCAGCTCTCCTCACAAAATACATTTTCAGATTAGTTTTTTTTAAATGAATTGATTCATTCACACCAATGTACAGGTCACTGATAATTCTAAATGACAACCTTAGATGCATTTACATTTTTCCTGAAAGAGAATTCTAAGTCACAGGGATAAATCTCAATACAGGTAATCCAACCATAAATAGCAAGCCATGAGAGATATTTGTGAGGACAGGGAACTTCCTGTAACCTTCAAATTGGTAATTTAGGGGACCTACTCTATCCTCACCCTCACAAAAGAATGACTCTGTGTCTTTGTTTATAAAAATAAGGTCACTTGTTGGTTATTTTACTCTGTGCTAACGAAATCCTCATTATTTCCCACAGTAAATGTTTGGTTTGTCCTGTAACATTTCTGGTTTTATTTTAGGGAAGCAATGTTATGGAAGACCAGGATTTGTTGGAAATTGGAATCCTTAATTCCGGGCACAGACAAAGAATTCTACAGGCGATCCAGCTCCTTCCAAAGGTAAGAAATGCTTTATTGACCTAGCCCTATGTACAGGTCCCATTGGTTTTAAATCCATGAATACAAGGGGCATTAATATTTAAGTTCAATGCTTCTACATATTGATGCTACCACAAGAGCATTTCTTCTTAGGCCCCACTGCACATTCCGACACACAAGGCTTCTTGGTTTTGGACTGCCCATAGAGAATGTAATACCAGGAACATTGCTGGCCAGCAGGGCAGCTTCACAAATATCTATCCATTGCAGCAGGTCACAGCTCAGGTACAAGAAGACTAAATTCATATTAAGAGAGTGCAAGAATGTCCTTGACTTAAAATCTCTTGCCCCATAAGAAACAATATCTCTAGTATAACTCTATAGATTTAGCCTCCAGGGTCCCTTGAAGGAACCTGCCTAATTACAAGAGTCATCACTCAGGAGGTCCAAAGTGTCCCATCCCCATCATGTATTTATAGTTCATAGATATTTTCTTCCAGTCTAGGTCCAATTTTGCCAGTAAGACATCATTTTTTGCTATAAGCTGTGTTACCTGGCAACAGAGTTGACCTTCTGTTTCCCAATAAGCTCTTAAAGGAGCCTAAAAGAAGAATTAGGATGTGAGTACTAGTCTTTCAAGATATGTAGGATTTTAATGGGTAAGGAAAGGGAAAGGTCATATAATTATAAGTATGGTCCAGACCACAAACTGCTAGGAGCATTAGGTAAATAATTAGTAATATAAAATACAATGGGATTTGCACAACAGTGTGGATGTACTTAATGCTGAACTGAATGCTTAAAAATATTTAAGATAATAACTGTAATTTTTTAAATAATAAAAAACAAGAAGAAAATTCAATGTGATTAAAACATTGGAGAATGTAGTGTGCTGTCAGAAATAAAGCAGAAAAAGTAGCTTGGGTCAGTTTGTGTCAGGCTAAGGAATTTGAAATTTTTTCTAGAAGCACTGGGAATAGACATGACTGGACTACTTTACGCTGGTTAATTCTGGAAGCAATTTGCAAGAGGAATTACATGGCGAGAAAGCTGAAATGGGGTCATCCAGTTGATTAGAGGGAGGGAAGACTGGAGGCAGGGTGCAGGTGAGCTGTAATGGGTGCACCTGGATAACTTGAGTAGTCCTTTGTTTTGTACTCTGTTTTCTTCTTTTCCTTTCTAGGGAGACTGTAATGTCTCCTTCTCAGAATGGGAAAGATAAATATCAATCACTGTTTCTAAGGAAGTTATCCAGTGAAATTTGCCAACACATAGTGAACTGAGTTTTTATTGATTGAAACACTTTCGCACATTCAATGAGAGCCAAGCATACAAAGAAGTTTATTCATATAATTTTCTACAGTAAACATAAAAGAATAAATTGTCCTTAGGACTAATTCTCAAAATAATCCAGATGAGCACAGTATAAAAGTGTAAAAGCTCCTACTTTTATACTTAAAATATTACCTCTTTTTGAGATAAGGGGAGGTGGGTATCTCAGTGGTAGAGCACTTGCCTCATGTGCATGAGGTCCTGGGTTTGATCTCCAGTACTGTAAAATCATCATGATCATCATCATCATCATCAGTCATCCTGGTTGGACCGATTTCTCATTGGTCCACGCCAGCCTAGAGAATTCACACATGTCTAATCTTAATTTCTACAACTGACTTAATCTCTTCCACGTGACTTCTCTAAAAATTCTTGTAAAATGCAAATTAGATCACATTGCACCAAGCTTGAAGTCTCCAATGCATTCCCTTCTCACTTAGAATAAAATCCTTATCTTGACCCACAATAGGATCTGGCCCTTTCCTACCTCTCTGACTACAACTGTCACTTTTTCCTTATACACTCCAGTCATCTGGCTTTCTTTTTGCTCCTGAAAATGGCAAGAGCATTTTTGCCTTAGAGGCTTTCCATGTTGGTCCCTCTGCCTGTAAACCCCTCCCCTTGGATCTTCATTTGTCATCAAGTCTCTCTGCAGGTGTCACCCCCTCACAGAGGCCTCATGACCTAAAAATTATACTCCAGACCAGCTATTTCTGTTCTTGATATTGCTTTGTTTTATATTTGTCCATAGCATTTATGGCTATCTGAAGTGATATTCTTTATTATTTTCCATCTTGCCCAGAGGTGGCAAGGTCCTTGAATTCAGGGACCTTGACTCTTTTTCCCTTCTATATACACAGCCTCTACAATAGTTCCTGGTACAAGATAGCCAGTCAATAAGTATCTGTGGAATGAAGGAATACACGGACCTCTCATTCCTCTGAGATTTTTGTAGACCTATATGTGTTTCTGTCTGAAGGTACCAATGATATATATAGTATCTTATAAGCATCCTGAGTGCAGAAACAGTTGAACATACTTGAATTTTCCCCTTTGAGCTTATCCAATGTATTGGCATTAAATGAATGAATAAATGAGCAAGTGAATGAATGCTTGCCTCACGTCATTCAAATATTTTTTTAAATAAGAGTGTCTCAATTTTAAGATAATTCTATAATCTTGAGCATGCAATTTCATAAGGATAAACAAAAGAAACGGCACCTAAAATTATCCAGACAATAAATGGAGTATTTCTTTTTAAGACAGAATATCATTCCCATTAGAGAAAACAATGTAATAGAAACAATACAAAATTAAGCTTCTATCAAGAGACAGAAGTGCTTATTCTGTGCACAAATGAGTAGAAACTATATAAGAAAACCCAATAACGTCTTCTGCCGCATGAACAGAAGGTTAAAATGCTACAAATTGATGCTTTGCTTTCTTAGGTAATGAGCCCAATCTTCAGAGGGCTAATAGCGTGATATCACTGCCAGCACGTTCATCTGCATTCACTCCAGAAAATGGACAAAATGGTTTTTGCTTATATTTATACAATTTGGGTCTTCAGAATATTACTTCCTTCATCTGTCATGAGAAATAGTCCATGATTACTACCTGAGATGTTTTAATTAACATACAGTGTTTTGGAACTGGTGAGATTGTTCCTAAACAGAGGAAAGATGGTTTGCTAAGTACAATCTCTTAGCATATTTCAAATCTTGGCTTATTTTGTATTTGCTGTTTCAAGTTTCTTCCTTTGGTAAGAATGGCTTTTCTGTAATATTTCCTTTTTAATATATACACCAATGCAAAGATCCACAAGTCCTCAAGTACACCAGAGAGTTCTAAACACAGATCACACTTAACCGGACTCTCACTGCAGGCTTCTTTAGGCAGTGATCACATTCATTCCTCCTTCCTCATTCTTTCTAACTGACATACTTGACCTCCAATGTCAGTTTCATTTCTTTTATGTACCCCCCACTCAGTCTGTTCTCAGGTCTGAAAGTTTCCCTGGATTTCTGGAGATCAAACTTCATTCTTTTTCCTTTAAAATTCCCTGAGAAAGTGGATCATTTTGTACTTTGCTAAATTTGTACTTTTTCTGGCCCTTAGACCAGAAATTATCTGATAATTATCTGATAATTTATTTAAAACATATTACTTACCTTTTTCCAGCTAAGAATTCGGTGGAGCCAAATGTTTGGATAAGCCTTTAATATGTTTTTCTTTTGTAAAGGGCATAATCACTTTTGTCCTTTGATAATATAACACCTGAAGGTTAGGTAGGATTTTCATTCTAAGTTTTAGAGGACTTTGTGTCAAACTCCATATTGTATCATCTGTCTTAAAGTCTCTCATCCTGAATTGAAAATGTATTCAAGCATACCTTTATATCATATACTCCATTTTAAAATAGTTTCTCTCCTAATGTCTTCCTGTTTTGTAATGTGTTTTGGAATTATTTAATAGTGGTCTATACTTGTTCTCCCCTTTGCTTTGCTCTTACCCGTCCTTCAATCTGCTTTGGTCTGACTCATTCCTCTGCTGCCTCCCCACACAACTGCTGCCAGTCACCAGGAACCAGCAGAACACAGATTCCATAAGCCCCTTTCTGTCTTCTTGCTCTGACTTAAGTAGAATTTGATGCTATTGACAACTGTTGACATTGTGTTCTTTTGACTTCCATAGTACCTAGCTCTTCTCTTTTCTCTCCTTTTCATCTTGAAGTTATTCAAAACTCAGACTCAAAAATATTTGATGCCAACTGAATGTCATTATCACAAGGCCCTTGACAATAGTGCAGGGTCTGATATTTTTTGTTTTGTTCATTTCCACTGTACTTCTACTTTACTGCATAATGAAAAGTTGCCCTTGACTTCTAAGTTCAGTTTAATTTAATCAGCCTTTGTTGTAGTTACATGGTTTCAATTATTTTTCACAAAATGTCACCAAACACCTCTGATTGGATTAAATAACCACCTTTACTATCCTCATTTTGAGACTTTGGTTAAAGAAAAACAAAATGAAGCAAAAAAGAGTCCCCTTTTGCCAATAGGAAAATGGGATTCTGTATTGTTACATAAGAAATTACCACAAATTTTAGTGGCATATAACAATTATTAATACAGTTTCTGTGGGTCAGGAATCCAGGTGCAATATGATAGATCTCTTCCAGGGCTATAGTTTTCTCAGGATTCATCTAGGAAGGAGACTCTTTCTAGCTCAGTCTCATGATTGCAGGAAGGATTCCGCTGTTTAGGGACTTTTGGACCAAGGCCTTAGTGCCTCCCAGCTGCTGGCTGCTGGCCTCCCTCAGTTCCTTGTCACATGGGCTATCCCATGGAGCTCACTATATGGAGCTAGCTTCAACAGAGGAAGCAAATCGGAGGACAAGAAAGAACTAGCAACATGAAAGGCACAGCCATTTGTAACCCAATCACAGAAGTGTCTTCCATCCTTTAGCATACACCATTCATTACAATTGAGTCACTTGGTCCAGCACCCAAAAGGAGGCACGTACCCAAGTTTGTAAATACCAGGATGTACAGATCTCTGGGGTTCATCATGAATCTGCTTACCACAGATACACTTCATAATGATCCATTTTACAGTCCAGTTCCCATGCCTATACCTGGGGGTTAAAATGGAAAAAAAACCAGTAACAACAGTAGCAAAGGCATCTTTTATTTCTTTGGGCCATCTTCCTGGGCTGTGATACTCAGGTGATTTGGAAGCTATTTTTGCAAACACCACTCAAAACAGAGACACATGTCTTTGTTCTGTAGGGTTAGATGTACTGTAGCATGTTATGACACAATTATACAGAAATTAAAGACCTTTGGAGATTTTCCAATTTCACATAAAGACCTCATAGTCTCTGCAGGTAATGCTATTGGCCAAATTATAGTCATATTGTATGTATGTACAAATAGGTAATAACAAATCCCACCATTATGTACAACTATAATGCACCAGAAAATAATGGGGAAAAAGACCTCACAGTCTGAACATTACTGTTCTAAGTGATCCACACAAATCAGTAATTCCATAAAACATCACAAATTTTTAAAAACATATTTATTCTTCATTAGTCCATCATTACTGAAAAGACTATACTTCTTATATTAGGGAAGTGAGTTGATCAAATTCTACTGGACAAGACTTAGCAAAAAAATTACATTTTAAAAAACTAACAAAACAAGAAAGTTATAAAGGGACCATAGAGATGAAGAGGTCCTGGAGGGACTGAGAACTCAAACGCCTTTAAAGACAAGACAATCTAGCATGGTGAGAATTGTGACAAACTGGAAAGCGCAAGTCCTGCTCTCTCAGCCACCAAAAAGTTGTGGGCTTTTTTGTCTCAGTTACTTTGTTAACAAAACAAAGGACTGGGGACCAGTTTGGGTTATAACCGTCTCTTTGCTACTTCTCCATCATAGGGGAAAAGGCTCTCTCCAGAAATGAAAGTCTTAATGGGATGGGATCACAGATTATTTCCAAATTTGAGAGGAGTATTATGAATGTGACATTGTCTCGATTTAGCTTCCCATTCAAGGCTGTGCTCTTAAAGACTAGTTCTTTCAATGGTCTTGAAATTCAGATGTTTGTTAATTCTAGTCTTGATGGGTAATGCAGACATATATAAGCTTTAGGGGGGAAATGTACCACCAATGTCATTTCTTTCAAAGAAAGAAGTTTCAGTCTTATTTCCCTGTCACTTAGAAATATGATAGAAACTCATTCCTGTTTCTCCATCTATTTTTCAGAAGGGCAGTGACAAAATACAGGCTACAGGCACAGAGTCTCTCATGGTACCTTTTGACAGGGTAGCTTGTCATTCTCACTCTCCATCTACCCTCGTTCTTTTTACTTCCCTTTCCTTTCCTGCACTGTTGATATCTTAAATTTTGTTATGCCCAGAGTTGGCCTACCACCCAGGGGACACCTGTTAAAGATACACCATGACAGAGTCTCTGATACCCACATACATGCACTGTTAACACGGAGATCCCAACCTAAAGCAAATACACAACTTGGCTCAGCCTAGCTTGAGGGATGGAGTGTTCCACTTCCTGTTGGGTCTAGTCCTTGGCTACACAGGCTGTGGTAGTCCCAAGGACCATCTGAGGTCCATTCAGCTCTGAAAATGTCTTAATGTTCTAGGACAAACATATGCTCACTTAGACCAGGAATTGGCAACTTTTTTTTTTTTTGAACAACCTTACACGATTTTAACAAAATAATATAAAATGTGTATAAAATGTGTAAATATTCTGGATATTGCAATTATCTCCAGGAGTGCCCCCCCC
>PVKS010045281.1:0-13879 GCA_004027875.1 Aplodontia rufa
GTGTGTGTGCGTGCATGTGTGTGTGTACCTTGTGTATGTTTTATATATGTATCACAGTTTCTTGATCAGTTTATCCAATGATGGGCACCTGGGTTGATTCCACAGTTTAGCTGTTATGAATTGTGCTGCCATAAACGTTGATGTAGCTGTGTTGCTGTAGTATGCCAAATTTTTATCTTCTGGGGAAACACACAAGAGCGGAATAGCTGGGTCATACAATGCTTCCATCCCTAATTTTTTGATCAGTCTACATACTGCTTTCCAGAGTGGTTGTACTAGTTTGCAGTCCCACCAACAAAGTATAAGGGTTCCTTTCTCCCCACAACTTCTCCAGCGTTTGTTGTTGTTCGTATTCTTGACGTTTGTCATTCTGAATGGAGTGAGGTGAAATCTTCCTGAAGTCTTGATTTGCATTTTCCTGATTGCTAGAGATGTTGAACACTTTTTCATATATTCATTGGCCTTTTGCATTTCTTCTGTTGAGAAGCTTCTGTTTAGCTCTTTTGCCCATTTATTGATTGGGTTATTTGTGTGTTTGATATTAAGCTTTTTGAGTTCTTTGTATATTCCGGATATCAGATCCCTGTCAGAGGTAGCTGGCCATGATTTTCTCCCATTCTGTAGGCTCTCTGTTCACATTCTTAACTGATTCTTTAGCTGTGCAGAAGTTTTTTAGTTTAATAACTTTCCACTTATTGATTCTTGGTTGTATGTTTTGAGCTATGGGGGTCTCGTTAAGGAAGTCAGTGCCAGCTCCTATATGGTGGAGTGTTGACCCTATTTTCTGCTCTAACAGTTATAAGGTCTTGGGTTTAATTCTTAGGTCTTTGATCCATTTAAATTTGAGTTTTGTGCAGGGTGAGAGATATGGATCCAATTTCATTTTTCTGCATATGGCCCCCAAGTGCACAAGTAGTGATGCTGACAATTTATGATGACTGTATTATTCCATTTTTATTAGTTATTGTCATTAATTAATTACTGTGCTAATTTATGAATTAACCTTTATCATATTATGTATATATGCTTGTATGTATAGAAAAATACAATATATATAGGGTTTGATACTTTCAACAGTTTCTGGAATACACTGGGGCCTTGGAATTTATCACTTACAGGAAAGAAGGAAACTATTGATTTTTTTCTTCTGCTTCAAGTTCCAATAGACTTTGCACTGTGCTTTTCAAATGAGATTTGAATATTCTACTCATCATAGGTTTTTGCACTAATTTTAAAATACTGTGTTGAATTAGTATTTGTTCAGTTACTAACGTTTACCCTTAAAGTGTGTGCTCAAGGGCAATGCCTCCCTTTCCCTGGTTCTGTTTAGGGACAGCATAAGATTTTACCATAGTACGCTTTCATCTCTCTACTCCCTGCTTTCCTGCTAATGTTGTCACTCACTTTATTTTCTATTATTTTGCCATTATTATAAACTCATAGTACACTGTCATTATTTTTGTTCATACTGGTTTTTCAACTTACTCATATGGTGCTATCTGATGCTCCAGAATCATTGTATAGATCCATATTTCCCTCTGGTATAATTTTCTTCCATTTGAAGGACTTCCTTTAACATTCTTGCAATTCAGGAGTGCGGAGTACAAATTTTCAGCTTTAGTATGTTTAAAAATAAATATTTATTAATAATGATATTGTCACAAGATTTAGAATTCTAGGTTGACAGTATTTTCCTTCATATGTTCCACCGTCTTCTTTCTTACATTAGTTCTGATGAGATATCTGCTGAAATTCTTATATTTATTCTTCTGTATTTAGTCTATTTTGTGTTGCCAATAACAATACCACAGTCTGAATACATTTTAAAAAAGAGGTTTATCTTGGCATGATTCTGTTCCAAAATAAAGGGGCCACATCTAGTGTTGACCTTCTTGTTGGCAGAGACCCAAGGCAGCACAGGGTAAATGTGGTGAGAGACAGGGAGCCCTTAAGAGACCAAAGCAAACAGGCTTTTATAGCAGACACACTCTCCAGATAACCCATTAACCCATTGACCTATTAATTCATTAACTGTACCAAGGCATTAATATGCTCATAAGGGCATATTCCTAATCACCTCTTGAAGTTTTACCTGGTCTAACCTCTTAATATCTCATAATGAAGATTCAATTTAAACATGAATTTTGGAGGGGACAAACCATATTTAAGCTACAGGAATATTTAACATCTTTTTCTTCTGCCTTCTACAAATATTTTTCTCTTTTTAACTGGTTTAATGCAATTCAATAATTATGTGCCTTAGTATAGTCACCTTCATGATTTTTTGTATTTGGAATTGGTTGAACTTCTCAGATATGTGGATTTTTAATTTACATCAAATTTGAAATATTTTTCTGTGATTATTTCTTCCTCCCCATTCTCTTCCTCCTTCTCTTCTCCTTCCTCTTCTTCATCATCTTTTCTTTCTCCTTCTCTCCCTCTCCCTCCCCTTCTCCCCTTCTCCCCTCCTTCTCCTCCTCCTCCTTCTCCTTCTTCTGTCTTCTCTCTCTTTTCCTTCAGGAATCCAGTTGCAGATATATTCAGTTCTTTGAGGTCATTCCACAGCTTACTGATTCTCTGCATACATATAAAAAATATATGGTGGTACTGGAGCAGTGGCTTAGCAGTTCAAGCTTGACTGGCATGTGTGAGTACCTGGGTTCAAACTCCACCACCACATACAAAACTAAGTGTTGGAGAAACACCGGCCAGATGAAAAAAATAAGTGAATTTTTTTCCTCTCTCTCTCTTATAATATATATATTTCTCTTATAATGTGTGTGTGTGTATAATATATTTCCAATAATTATAATTACCTTTTTGAGTCCTGGCTAATTTTTTATTCCTATAAACATTATTAAGTTTCATTTGGGGATGCAGTAAAGGTACTTCATGGCAGGTTGGCCCTTTCAGGTCTTGCTTATAGTATCAATTTAGAACTAATTATTACGCTTTTTGCTAAGGAAGACGCTCTGTGTACTATGCCCCATGCCTCCACATTTATAAGGTTTCCAATGTGACTGGGGTAACAGGTAATGTTGCCAGTGCTATGGGGTATCAGACACTGTTATATGCAATAGCGCCTTCTGAGCAGCATGGTTTCTGTTTCCGGTAGTTTTGTAACAGAATGTACTCAGCTGGTACTTAAAGTAGATCCTCTGAAGATCTCGGTGGTCCCCTTTTTCTCTGGTACTCTGTTTTGAAAGCTCTAGCTACGTTAATCATTCCATACTCTCAGATCCAGCTCCTCAACTCAGGGCAAATGCCAAGAGCTGAGATCTTTGGAGACTTTCTCCAAGGAGTACACGTGAGCAACAGAGCCTACTTCATTTATTTTCTGTCTTTCTGGGATTACTGTCTTTTATTGCCTGATGTCCAGTGTCTTTCAAATTGTTGTTTCATGTATTTTTCCCATTGGGGGATTATTTAAGATGGGAGAATAAATGTGGTTCTCATGACTCCATCTTTGCTATAAACAAAATGTTTTGTTTTATTTATCTTTGCTCTAAGCCCTAACACTTTTAGACTTCAACTTACTGTATTACCATTTGCTTTCCTCTAGTCATTTTGATCCGGTTTCTCCACCCAAGCCATGCAGATGGTCTATTGGTCCCTGCCAAGAAGGGGCAGTGGAGCGATGGAGCCACTGAGCGAGTGAATGAGTGATGAAGCTGCAGAGTGTTGGCCTGCGTGTATCCGAGTGCCAACAGCAAGCACAACCTGCAACAGAGCCCACCATGCAGGGGCAGTGGGCTTCGGCAGGTGGAGCCAGTACCCAGGCGAGTCACGGTGCACCAACTCCAACCTGCCATTATTGAGCATCCAGGCCTGGCCACCTCACAGATGCCTGCTTCAGAAACCCGGTCCAGACCCCTCAACCTTCCCCACCACAATGAGCATTTGCGATTCACTGACACCATTCTCCTGCTTCCCCAAGAACCTGAAGAAAATGAAAGCAAAGCAAACCTGAATGAAAGTTGAGACTTCAGATTTGACCAGTGGCATTGGTGGGTTTCCAAACTCTAATTAGCATAAATTTGGACCAATAGTTAGTACTTTTCTCAAACCCTAATTTGTGTAAGATTGGACCTATAGCAATGACCCAAGCACTTATATAAACCCCTAGCCGAGCACACTCATGGGAGAAAGCCTTTTATCCAGGTTCCTTCTTAAATATTGTTAGGGTTCTGTTCCTGTTCCTGCTTCTTCAGTAAATAATTTTTTCCATTTGCTCATCCTGGTCTGTGAATTTCCTTCTTCAAAGTCACAAGACAAGAACTCAAGAAGAAGAAATTGAAGATGAGCTGCTGGAGTCTGCTGCAACACTGGAGGGCACTGCCCACCATTGAGAGCTGCCAACACTTCTGAGCTACAGAGGCCTGCACCTCATGTAGACCCCACCACTCCAGAGGCCTGCACCTCATGTAGACCCCACCACTGCAGAGGCCTGCACCTCATGTAGACCCCACCACTCCAGAGGCCTGCACCTCATGTAGACCCCACCACTCCAGAGGCCTGCATATCCCGTAGACTTGAACAGCTGACAGAAGCAGTGGAAACTCCAATTTCACCATCTGGTGGAAGAGGGCAATTGACTTGATCTCAAACCTTCCATTTCACTTTCATTTAAGATTTTTTTAAACTCTTACAGAGTAATAAAGAAGACAAAAAATCTCATTTTCATTTTGATTATTTTTGATTATTCTGTTTTATCCTTCTGCTAGCTTGGAAGTTCTGCCTTCCTTTACACATATTTTAGAGGTTACCTTATCAACTGTAACAGGCAGTCACGCTTTTAAAATACAACTTTTATGTGGAACTGATACACTCTTCTTCAATAATGCAAAACTCAATAATACTTCATCATTGCTTAATATCCTCTCAAATTATATGCTATTGTTTTCCATTTTGATTCTGTATGCTTGTTGACCTCTGAGACATTTTTATATTACACAAAAAGCATACCCTAATGGTATATGTACTTTATTGCTTTTGAACTCCTTCCTGAATATTTGACCATCAGTAGAATAATTTTGCTTCTTGAAAAATAATTCACATCTGCAAAATGTGAAAAATTCTCAGTTTTTTTACTTTTTTTGCATGCAAAATGTTCTTTATTTAATGTTTATTCTATTTTTTAATCAGGCATAAATTCTACAGTAACACTTATTTTTCAAACACAAGGTAGTATTTCATTTTTGTGGTACTCATTATTTTTGAGAATTCAACTGAAGTATAATTGTTGTTCCTTCTAAAGTATTCTCTCATTTTTTTATGTCAGATTTCAAATTTTTCTCTGGTTTTCTGGATTCCACTATCCTGTATTTGGATGTGCATATCTTTGTTTTCCCTGTTTAGATTCTTAGATCTGTGAATTCATGTGTTTCATTGATTTCAGAAATTTTCAACTTTTATCCTTTCAAATAGTGTTTTTGTCTCATTTTCTCCTCATCCTATACTTTTGTCTCATTATTTAATAATCTGCTTTGCTTCTTGAATGATTTTAAGTTCTGTGCCAGCATTTGGGATCTTGCCTTTAATCTCCTTGCGCACTATAAGCATGACTCTTTTTGGCATCTGTGTCTGAAAAACCCAGTATCAAGAGCACTTGTAGGTCTGTTTTTGTTACTGGTTGTTTTTGTTTGACTTTATTCAAGTTTTCTTGTCCATCTGTATAATTGGTCATCTTACATTTTGTGCCAGATTTTTCCAGACTTTGCTTTTGAAACTTTTGTGTAAATGAATTGATGATACTACCTTTCTCCAAATAGAAGATCTGTTTTCTTCAGCTAGGAAACTGATGCATTAGCAATCCACAATTCCATTGTTCAATTTCAGGAATTGAGCTTCTCTGGATCATACGTTTGACTGGAAATTGGATTCCTGACCTTGTGGAAGAATATTAGGCTACAACCCAAAGTAAAAGGCTTTAATTAGGACCTCTGTTTTTGTTTGTTTGTTTTGTTTTTTGTTTTTTGTTTTTTGCTGGGCTCTAAACTTCAACTTTTATTTCCCAAGAGTTCCAGCCAAACCCTCAACAGACCCTTTGACATCAGCAAACATCCCCAGGGCAAAAGAGATATAAAATGGCATTTTTCTGCCTAAATTGTGTCCCTGTAAATCTGCAATTGTTTATAAACTCACCAATGACTTCAGGAAGTGTTAACCTGCTCCCTGATTTTTCTAATTATCCTCAGAAGAAGTAGATCTGGATCTAGATAATTGTCTAAAATTTAATTTCCTTTGTTCTTGTGGATGAGTGTGCCCATTTATTATATTCAAAATCATTTGTATTTCCTATTGCTTTATAAAATATTACCAAAATTTCAATTTCACGATTTTCTGTAATGCACTATCTGATTTATTTTTAATTTTGTTGTTATTATTTTTTTAGATGGGGTCTCCCTAAGTTGCCCAGGCTGACTTCAAACTTGCGATCCTTCTGCCTTGGCCTCACTAATGTCTGGGATATAAGGGTGTACTACCAGTTTGGATTATATTGTCTGGTTTAAAAGCTACTAAAGAAATATTTCAGGAAACAAACACTACAAAAATATGACATGTTTTAATCATAAAAATGGCTCTCTCTAGTCAACCAAAAAGGTTTTTAAATTTTTTAATTTATTGAAAATTAGACTCTATTTCTCCACCAAATGAATATTTAAAAATATTAGTTTTGTGGATAAACTACCAGTCTCTCTGGGTTGATCTAGTGTTAAGCTCAGGAACAGAGCCTACACATGAGTAGTGTTAAGAAGTTCTGGAGGTGATTGAAATCCTGGTTAATAAACCAAAATAGAAACCACTGATTGACTTGGCGTGCTTTAGGACATGCAAGAAAGTGGAAAACTAACAGTTACGTTCCCTGGACTCCTTGTATACCTTGGGGTTGGTGCTTGAGGAAATAACCACACCAGCACAGTATTTGGAGGGGAATGAGACAGAATCTGCCGTGTCTGTTTCTGGCAGCCTTCTGTTCCCGTGGTGGCATCCACAGAGGTCCCTGTCTCATTTCCAGCATGCAGCTACCCAGAGGGCGTATGTCGGCTACTTGTTGTGTTGGCCTTGGTGTGGGCCTGGGCCCCCATCACACTGGCAGCTGCCTGATCCTCCATTCCTGGCTGCTGTCATTGCTATGGCTCCCTGACACCCCAGCTCCTGACACAGAAAAGCAGCAGCTCCTTTCCTGAGCCCGTCTTGCTCTTGTTTGGGGTGTGTCTCCTGGAAGCCTACCTCAGGGTGCTCAGTCTCCCTGAGAAGCCAGATTGCTTTCTACCCCCTGAACTCTTACAGACGCAGGCTTCGCCTGGGAGTCAGTGCCTGGGACTGAGGACAAGAGAGGGCCTGAGCAGAGCTGTTATAGAAGGATAACTCTGGCCTAAAGAAGGCCACTGCCGAGGCACAGAGACAGGGAGCCAAGCTCTCCTCTGCACGCCCTCACCGAGACCCAGCTCAGTAGATCACTCCCTTCCTCCCCCTCTACTCCTTGATCACGCAGGCTCCTGATTGTGGCCAGAGCTTCTGCGTCAAATGCGAACAAGACAGTGCTGCTCCATTGCTGGGCGGCCTTCAGTGCTGTTCCAGAACACACTGTTCCAGCCTTGGAAAGAGATTTCATTTCAGCCCCTCCCCGATTTCCATCCTGGTCTCCTACCATTTTCCCTGCTTGCTTGGCCCTCTGGTCTTCCTCCTCTCTGCAGTTTCTGGAAGCACGGAAGCTCTTTCACATCTACCTATCTCTGCATGTTCCGGCCCATATCCCTGGCATTCAAGCTGGGTCCTTCCCCTTCTTGTTTTTCTTGCAGCTTCTCCACATCTTCCAAGATTCAACTCTAAGTCTATTTCTTCTGTAAAGCCTCCTCAGAGAGTTCTCATATTTCCTCTGCAGCCTCACAATGCCCTTACTCAACTTATGCCTCTCTTCCGTTAGCACGCCTCCTGAAGACAGGAAATGGGTCTTGATAAAGTTTTTACAGCCAGCATAAAATGCTTACTGGTGCTTAATCCATGAACAAAATGAATTGTTTGTGACATCTGAATTTCAGCCCAATTCTCGGGCTCTTCCTACCATACTATGCTTTGCTTCATTAGTTCCAATTGAAACTAAATTAATTTGCTCAGTTGTGGGGTCCTCTCCATTTTATACGGCTATATATTTAATTTCATGGATTGTTCACTCACTGTTAAAAGAGAAACCCCATTTCTGATCACCAAGGATTTTGTTTATTCTGTATGCGTTGAATGTGCATACATATAGATATACACCCACACATCCCTCCACATGTATTCACACACAACTAATGACGTTGAAGTAGCTACAACCAGCTCAAATGTTCTGAGTACGGATAATTATAAAAAAGATATTTAGGCTTACTGTTTACTCTCTAATTTTAATAGTCCCAATTCAGCTGCTATGATGGAGCTCCTGTGATGTGGCTACTACTGTCCTCAGATGTTGGGTTGCCTTCCTGATCCAGCGAGGTCATGCCCTCACCCTCAGAGCTTCCAGCTTAGCAGGCAGTTGTGAACTAATACTTACACAATTACACACCTGGTAGCTACTAGAAGCTCGGTGCATGGATTGCTGTGAGTCAGGGGGGCATTTCCTGGTCTAGAGAGTGAAGACATTTTCCCCTAGAGAGGTCTGAAATGAGACCTTTAGGATAAATAGGAATAAATGGATAGAGACATAAGAGAATTCCAGAGGGCATAGACTGTGCAAAGAAGCAAAAAGACAAAAAAGACCATGAAGCATCCTAAGAATGAAAGGACACCAGTGCGGTTGGACATCAGGAAACCAGAGGTGGACAGGGAGAATTTGGAGAGGCAGATGTGAGTTAGATGGCTCAGAGCCATACAGACAAAGATCAGCATTTGGATTTCCATATTCATAGCAATGGGAAACCATTGAAGAACCATGAATATTCCTTAAATCAATTTTATTTGCTAAACCAAAAGGATGAAATAGGGCTTATTAGACTCTGTCCACAAGAAAATCCTATTGAGTTCTGTGAGTTCAATTTTCTTTTTCCAACCTCCCCTGCAGCTAGGGGCAACCATGTTAGAAAACTACAGCTATCCAGGTGTAACCTAAAGTCTTGGGGTTGGGATTATGCCTCCCCCCAAGAAATGGGACACACTTGGCTCTCTCCTCTCCTCCATCTTTTCTTTTCTTTAAATATATATGTAATTTCTGGAGATAATGCAGCCAGATGCAACGCTGAGACAAGAATGAAACTGAAAGGTTCACACTAAAAGCAAAAAAAGAAGAGACCAAAGGTAGGAAGGACCTGGGTCCCTCCTGAGTTTGTCAGGAAGCTGCAGCAGCTTGAGCCTGCCCTCTACCCGCCCCCACCACCTCCTACAAGAAAATTAAACCACTAATTGCTTACATGAGTTCATGTTTTCCTGGATTTGTGAATTTTGTTTTGCTTTTGCAACTAAATCCACTCCTACTTGGTTTATGATCTTTAGGAACCTTGGACAAGAGGGGGAAACGGTGGCCCAGGAGATTCTGGAAGATCCAGAATGACCTACCAGTCCCTTTGGTAGAAGAAGAAACTTTCTCTTCTGCAGGAAAATAAGTGGAAGGAGAATGGACCAAGGATCGTCACACTGCAGGTGTCGGCATCAGCTTCCTATGAATGAATGGAAAGGTCTGCTAGCGTGCAATTATAACATTTCTGTTTGATTCTTGGGAAAAAGGATTTTTCCTGTCACATTCAACTTTCTTGAAGGTATCCTTACCATGCGGCTTCCCATGCACCTGCCTGTAAGGTGTGGGACAGTCCACCTCTTTCATCACGGGACTCTTGCTTCTCAATTAAAAATTGAAAAAGAAGTACAAACGCTTCAGAATTTTCCCACTTGTTTAAAAACTTAATTTATTTAATAACTAATACACTTACATGGTTCAAAAATAATATGTATGCATAGATATAAAAACAGCTTGCCCTCATTCATGCCTGCCATCCAGCCCAGCACCCCACCCACCACATGAGCACCCAGATAATGATGTCACAATTAGTTTTAGGTACAGCATTCAGGGTTTCTTTATGCATCTAAGAATAAATACAGACACATGTCCTTAATTTTTTTTCTTTTATACAATAAAAAGATAGCCTACTCTACACACTATCCTTTATTTTGCCTTGTTCACTTAACACAGTACCTTGGAGATTTTTAATATTTTTATTAGCGTATTATATTTATACCTGGTAGGGCTCTCCTACTTGTTTTTAGATACTTTTTTGAACTTGGTTAGTGTTAACTGTGGTGAGTTGTATTTATAATGCACTTGACAAGACTTTAATAAAAATATTCTATATTGCGATTAAATTTCTTTTAAATTAAAAAATCTTCCAGTTATACTATAAAAATGATGCATGTTCATTGTAGAAAAAGTAGGGGGAATGTTTTTTCTCTTTATTTCAAGTACTTTAAAATGAAAATCCATCCATGCTGCCAAAAGACTCTTCTAGGCAGAGGCGCTGAGGGCCTGTGATATTCTGTTTACAGTCATGTTAAGAAGCCCACGGGGGGATGTGATGGTCTGGATGGGAAGCGCGTGAGGATGTCACAGCCTGATGGCCACTAGCAGCCCTGTGCTCTGGGAGACATGAGAAGGCCAGGCGTAGGGCTGAATTTTCTCAAGCGGACTGGTTTTAAATTAAATGTGGCTAGGAAGACATCTGTCTCCCATCCCGAGCTGTGTCTTTCTGCAGCACTTTCACAGAGGTGAGGATTGGGCTTCTTTTTTTTTTTTTCAATGCTAATATCAGATTTTATTTTGTTTTATTTATTTTTAATTTATTCTTTATTAGTGCATTATAGTTGTTCATAATGATGGGATTTGTTATCACATATTCATAGATGCACACAATACAGCTATACAATTTGGTCTTCTTGTTCAGTGACACATCCTCTGCACCTGGCCCCATGCGGGACACACAGTGAGGACAGGCACATTCTACACTCGCTGACTGGACTTGAACTAAGCCCTCTTTGGAATTAACGCCTCATGTTAAATATTGTGCAGCACATACAAGGTCATTGTGCCTTATAATGGGTTCTTTTATCTGAAAAAGAGGAAGAAGGAGAGGAGGAGGAGAAAGAGAAGACTGTGTCTGGGGTGGGACGGTCTTCCAAGAGTAATCAAGCAGAATCCAGCACAAAACATGCAAGCGTATCTCCTTCAAATAACAGCCCGAGCTAATACTTGTACTTACTGCGTACAAGGCACTGTTCAAAATATTTCACAAATGTTAGCTAATTTAATTCCCACAGAAACCCCTACTAGCAGCCCCATTTTAGAGATGAGGAAACTGAGACCCAAAGTGGTTGAGTCTCTTTTCTCCCTGTCACTTCACACAGAGCTGGGATGAATCACCCAGCTGGCTCCCCAGTGGGTCCCTAACCACCTCACAAGGGCCCTCTTTAAAGTGTGTGTGGAGATCTTCCAGCTGCATTAAAGTTTGCAAGTTGTGCTATGTCTAGACACTGCTCTTGAGTCACCTTACCTTCTCTGACCAAGGTCAAAAAAGTCGCTGAAGGATTGTGTGTGGTCCTAAGATTCAGCAGCATTGAGTGGCCAAGGCTGGTGAATGCTGCCTCAGAACCAGAGTTCCTGGCTGGTGATCCAGTCCCATCCACAGACCTACCAGCTGGCGGCCATGGGTCAAACCCCACAGATCTACTGATACCTACGTTGAAGGCTTATGCTGCTTTCTCACAAGGAGAACACAACATTTGGGGAGATTCAAGGTTTAGATGTTGACAATTAATGACGCTATCTATATTGGAGGGAGTTTGGGGGAGAAGCTTGTAGAAGTCACTCCGTGGTGTTTCTGCCCTCTGTCAGAGGACACAGTGATGATGCAGCTGTGAACTTAAACTATTGCATCCATCAGGGTCACCCCAGGAACAGATGCCACAAGAAAATCCAGGAATAATCCAGGAAGGGTTTATTTATCAGCTGGCTAAATTTCAAAGGTGTGGGAGGGGGTGTAAGGGAGGCACAGGTGTAATCAGGAACCTGGCTGGTGACAATAGAGCTGTCCCCACTCTTACACGCATAGAAAGAAGGAGCATAAGTCACTGCAGCAAGTGGAAGGCGCGAGCCAGCTGGCTCTGGCTGAGGAGCACCAGGCTTCACTGAGGGCTGCAGCCAGGCTGAGGTGGCCTTGCAGGAGATGACTGCCAGTGAATGCCCATCCACCCTCTTCCATCCTACAGTTCTACCAGGAAGCCTCGGCTGGACACAAAAGGAACCAAGGGAAATGGGGATTCCTGTGATAGCATCTGTACAAGCCAGCCTTCCCAGGCAGACAGCACAGGGAACTGGGGAGAAGGGATCTGGAGGAAGAAACCAAAAATACCTGGCACTGGGGCGAGCCAGACTCTGAATAGAGTGAAGCTCGGTAGAGCCCACATCAGCCGTAGAAGGTGAGGAAGAGATCCAAAGTGGGACATGGGGACATCAGAATGAAGACCACAACAGTGTGGCCTTGTTCTCTCTATACCATCATAACTGCAAGCTGAAGGTCATAAAGCAGCCTGTGGCTGGGAGTCTTTGGGTCATTTTGTTCTCTGGTCATTGCCCTAAATGGTGAAACATCTGGAGTCAGAACAAAGCTGTCTCTATGGGGACACAGGGACAGCACTTAGATTTAACGTTTATGATCAGAGGGATAAAGCTATGGTATAGCTGGTACCCTTCACCCTGATAGGCATGCTACCTGAAAGAACCTTAAATAAATCTGTGCAACTTTCATAAACCTTCACATACAAACTATACGGAAATTTGAGACCAAAAAAAAGTTTTATCTGAGTCACATCTCTGGCATCTGAATGTAAACAACAAAGCAGTTAGGGCAAGAGTGGGCAAACAGCAATCTGTCTGGTTTTTGTTTTTCGATAAAGTTTTATTGGCACATAGCCATGGTTATCCATTAGGGTATTGCAAATGGCGGCTCTCCCACTAACACAGCAGAGTTGAAGAGTTGTGACACAAAGCACGTGGTCCACAAAGCCTAGCACATTTATTCACTAGCTGGCTCCCTACGCATTTTTACAGTGGAATGCGCTGTGCGGTTGCAGTGACATCTTGAGTGGGTTTCAGGTGGCTGTGTGAGGAAAACCCTTGGGCTCAGACTTGGAAAAGGCAGTCTGTATGTCTGTCTTGCTTCCAGCTCAGTCCCCAGTGGCTACTACAGGCTTGGGCAGAAGGGGTGCCACCAAGTTCTTGTTGAACAGGGGAGCAAACGTTCTTGGGGGCAGACCATACACACATTTAGGGAAGTCAGACCCAACACCACCGTCTCCAAGAGGAACTTCCTTTCGACAGACAAGGGAAATGCTTGCCACAGAATCCTACTGTATTTTTCCAGGAGTAGCTCTGTTTGGGGTTCTTCCCTTTATCTTTCTCCTTTACTTCATTTGAAACTTTGATTTGAACTGTATGAGAAAGAGGAGGAAGGAAGGGACAACTGTCAAGTGTGTGTGGAGAAAATGAGGTTTTTCACCCAGTCCCTGTTCTCGGGTCAGGTCTCCCAGGCAGACATGAAGCGTCGGAACAAGAGGAAGCAGTGACTCAGTGGTGATAAATAGAAGAAGCTGCAGAAACCCCAGGGGGAACTCTCCAGAGGGTCACTTCACAGCATTTATTCTTTATTTGGGGGGAGATTCACAGACAACTCAGAAAACATAACTAATTTGCATTTTCCCTGTAGTCATCAAAATGCCATTGAATCCTTTCTCCACGGGGCCTGAGCTTGTCCCAGAAGGTGTCTCCGTGGTTCCAAGCCCTCACACCTGACTGCGCTATTGGTTAGATATTTCCCAGACTTTGTTGGAAAGAGGGTGAGATCTCCAAAGAGGC
>PVKS010045282.1:0-13880 GCA_004027875.1 Aplodontia rufa
AAAAAAAAAAAAAAAAAAAAAAAACTACCTGGCCAGTATTCTATAAAAAATATTAAGATATTAGAAGGTAAAAAATATTAAGATATCAGAAGGCAAATAAATGCTAATGTGAGACTTAAGGAGACACAAGGAGTTAACATAACATGTGATTTTGGATCAGATTGCAAACCAGAAAAATACATTTGCAGAACAAAAGGCAAGTTTTAATAAAGTCTATAGATTAGATACTCATATCTTATCAATATTAATTTCCTCATTTTTGATCATTTTGCTATGGCTTCATGTTAAAATTTAAGGAATCTGGATAACCAGTATACATGAATTTCTTGTATTAGTTTTGCAGAATTTTTTGTAATAAGTTTAAAAAGTTTTCAAAAATGCTGCTTTTATAAGGTAGAAAACATTTTAAAAAGAAAGAATTATATTGTATTCCTAGTCCTCATAATATTTTAAGGAGAAAGAAATGGAATAAAACTGATTTCTGTTTCTCAAATCTAAGGAATACAGTCACATGCCGATTCATTTCAAATGTTTCATTACTTTGCTTGATGTCATTGGACAAATTGGTGAACTTATTTATCCTTTAATAATTTATGAAATAAGATCATGGATGAGGATGATGAATTATCACATGACCTTACTAAAGTAATATTCAGTAAAATTATTTGCATCATTCCCTTAATAAATAGAATGGAGTACAGATGGATGAGGAAATTCATATAGGAAAATAGACAATATCATGTGGCTCTCAACATTAAAGCACTCATATTCCATTACAGATGATACATGATGATTTAAATATTAGATATAACTTCTTTTCTAGACTATAATCTTTATGTTACTTGATCATGTTGACTGAAAAATCTCAGCAACTAGAGTAGTTTCTAGCACAAAATAGTTATCATCTGAATGTCTACTGATTACAGGGGATGCAGAGGGGAATAACCCAACCTTACCTTTCTTTGGGGCCATACAAAACTCATTCCTTATCCTAATCACCAAATGTTATGAAATGCCTAAACCTGTGCTATTTTACTAGTCTTTCCTCACTGTTTCTCCTTGGCCATTGTTCTTTTAGGCAGTGTTTTAGCTATCCTTGTGGTACTTGACAATGGTTATAAAAACAGTGGTTCACAAACACAATAGTTAAATCAGAAGAGGTACAGTAGGGAGAACTGGATATATGTAACATGCAGTAGGCCTACAGAGTTGGACTGAGCTCCAGATACTGAGGAAAAAACCAAACAAGAGCTAGAGCATGGTTTGATGGTAGGCTTGAGAGAAGACGTTGTGGCGCCCATGCAGACATCCCTGGAACTTGCAATGCTACTTTAAGGAGGTGCACCAATGATGCATGGAGAGCCTACTGGCAATAATCAGACAAAAATGAAAAACACAGTAGGGCTTCAGGTTCAGGAACAGCACAGTTAGATTCAGAAAGAAAGGAAGAGAATCAACCTGAGAAAAGACAGAGACTGTTTGGATATTCTCCTAGCATATAACTCCCACAAGGCATAGATGTGGTTATCAAAACAGGTATAGTGGTAGCCTTGCTCAGGTCTAGATAGATTTCCAGTTACTGGAACAAGGGTTTAGGGTCTAAGATTGATTATAATTTGGATAAGAGGTGTCCCTAAAAGCTCCTGTGTTAATGCAACAATGATTGGATAATGAGAGCTGTAACCTAACCAGACTATCTTAGTTGGAATAGATTAGTGGTGTGAAAACTATAGGCAGATAAAGCATGGCTGGAGGCTGGGGGTCTGCCTTGGAAAAATTCATCTTCTCTATGATCCCTTCCAATTCCTCTCCCCATGCCCTCTATCTCTGCTTCTCTGCCTCCATAAGGTGAATAGCATTCCTCTACCACACCCTTCTACCATGATGTTCTGCCTTACCTTGGGCTCAGTGCAATGAAATTGGCCCACCATGGACTAAATCTTTGACAATGTGAGTCAAATATCCTTTTCTTCCTCTAAGTTGTTCTTGTCAAGTCTTTTGATCATAGTGACAAAAAGCTGACTAATAAAATTCATGAGACTCAGTAAGAACAGTTGCTAGAGAGCACAGGTGAATCTTTTCTTTCAGGGGATATTAGAAAGCAAGGACCCCTGCTGGGTGTGGTGGTGCATACCTATAATCCCAGAAACTGATAAGGTTGAAGCTGGAGACTGAAGTTCAAGGCCAGACTCTGCAACATAGCAAAACCCTGAGAAACAGTGAGATCTTGTTTCCCCTAAGAAAAAACAAAAAAGACCAGGGATATAACTCAGTATGAAAGCACCCCTGGGTTCAATCATTCAATCATTGGCAGAAAAAAAAGAAGGAAGGAAGTGAAGAAGAAAGAAAAAACTGGTTCTGAGAAGTAGATGCGGCAGATACTCAAATATCAAATGTTAGCCACACTTACTCATTAACTTTACCTCCATTCTCCTTAGCTGGTATACAGTGACTAAAATTAAAGAATCATATCATCATGCTACTTCATTTTTGACATTTTTTCCTAGGACTTAAGGGAGTGAAATAACTTTGGCATGGTTGATGTGTGTTTTTAAAATATCCGGTTATTTCTCAGTTACCTCTGTGCTGTCCTTCTCCCAGAACACACTTTTAGAGGTGTGGTAGTCCACAAGGTCTACTTCAAATGCTTATCCCTGGTGTTCATACTGAAACAAACAGAATTTGCAACCCCACTCCCAGAAATTAGGAAGACACAGATGCTGATCTCAGGATGTCCGTGTCCAGGGACTCAGAAAGAGGTGGAAACCTGTGAAATCCCTGTCTTTTGTCCTAATGCACCCCTTTCCTCTTTCATGATCTTTCCTCCTCCTCCCAGAGCTCTAGTAAATAGAACCTTTGAATTGTTTAAATTTCTTCTACTTTTCTTCAAAACAGGTTATTTTTCTACCAATTTCAATCTTAAGTATTTTTGGAGCACCATTCATTGTAGCTCAGCCTCTGCCCTCCCAGTGGTTTTAGAGTCATACAGTAGCAACAAACATGTACATGCTTGTACACACATGCACAAAAATAGAGATCTCATTACAGAAGCTAGAGCTTGTTACACACTAATCAAAATAGGTAGATGATACATCCATGGATGAAATGTCCTTGGGAATCCTCATAGGTAAAGGAAGTGTAGTGTTTAGTTTGAATTTAACCTTAGCTTCTGGAACCTAATCTCTTTGAAGACTATGTCTGGGGAACCTTCAGTCACACTGGATAATCTACCTATATAATTTTTGGGAAGGGCTAGCCACACTTTAGGGTAGAAGATGTCTATACCAGGAATAACAACAATGTTACTTAGAATGGGAGTTTTGGATCGTGCAGCATCGTATGTTTGTAAGCTTTACATTGCTGGGACAATACGACCAGATAAGAACAACTTAAAGGAGGAAAAGTTTATTTTGGATAATAGATTCAGAGGTTCATGTTGGTAGGATCTGGCAGGAAAATGTTGCTCAGTTCATGATTTCCAGGAAGTAGGCAGAGAGAGCTTCACTTGCCAAGGGCAAATGCAAACCCAAGGCATCCTTCTTCAATCACATCCTACCTGCTTATTGTCATCTCCCACTACAGTAGTCCTTTCCAATTATTAATCCATCAAAAGGATTATTCCACTGATTAGGTTAAAGATCTTATAATCTAACAGCATCACCTCTGAATATTTCTGCATAGTCTCACGCATGAGATTTGAAGAGATACCACATATCCAATGCTTAATAGTAAGCCTGGAGACTGAGGTCAAACATGTGGGCAATTAAATTGATCATATCCATATATTGGGATTCGAACAAAACTCTAAATACGTAGTCATTTTGAGCTTCCTTTGTTACCAATAAATAACATATCCACATTTTGCAGGCAAAGGACAATAGCATATTTGATATTTTCCCAAGCTGTATTCTACAAGATTCTTTCTGCATCTGAATTTATTATGTATTTTTTAATGTAAGAAATCACTACTATGAGTATAATAGCTTTTAGTGATATCCATGGTTTCTTCTAGCAATTTGTCAAAACTGAGTGCAGTTTTGGGAATCCCCAAACTGTCAAATGGTGTTGGAGTAGGTAGACTTGTATGTATTATTATCCCTATGTCTTCCTGGTTGGCCTAAGCTCTCTCAGACAGTGTATATTTCTACTAAAGTTACCATAACATAACAGCACAGCCTGGGTGGATAACAAAACAGAAATCTATTTTCAGGAGGCTTCAACTACAATACCTATGTACTTGTTTGGTTTGTTTCTAGTGAGTCTTTCCCCTACCTTGCAGGTAGCTTCTCAGTTCTCACCGTATCCTCACACGGTCTTTTCTCTATGTGCATGTAATCTTGGTATTCCTTTTCTTACAGGTACACCATCCCTATTGGAATGGGCCTCAAACTTACAATCTCATTTATCCTTAATTACATCCTTGAAGGCCCTCCTCCAAATACATTCACTTGGAGAGTGTAGGGGGCTTCAATATATTAATTTGGGGAACTATGTCATTCAACCTATAAAAGATGGAAATGTATTTTGCTAATCTTATTTAATAACCTATCACATTACCATGAAGCTAACATGCAACATCAAGCACTATTAAGAATGACCACAGATATTTTGTTGTTACCAAAAACTTAAATTGAAAAGTTTTACTTTCTTTCTAAAAATTGGATAAGATAGTGTACAGCCTGTGTGAACTGGCTAAAAAGTATGTGTCCAGGATTTGGTTTGAGTCAGTAACTTTCGAGACATGCCAAAACTAGACTTTTGAACCAAAGAACCTGCTGGATTTGTCTGCATCAGCAAACCTGTATGTTGGTCACCATCAGAATAAAAATTTCCTACTTTTTTGCTCATATATAAGGACTATCAAAGTCTCCAAACTGCAAATGGATTTTTTTGGAGACCTTGACAGCATAGTGTGTCTTTTTTCTCCATTTCCAACATTAGTCACCATTCGGGTCTTTAAATCTATACAGTTGAGAGAGATTTGTTGCCATTGGTCAATTTTAAGATAGGATCTTGTGATAAAAGTAAACTGGATTCACCATTTCTAAAAAGATTTTTATCTTCTAAAAGATTTTAGTGTAGTTATTTCTTTTTTTAACTCATGTTCATGCTTTGAGCCTCTGACTAGAAGCTACTTCTTCCAGGAAGCCCTATCTCCATATTTATCTGATATAGTCTTTGTTGTGAAACTATAACTTGATATTCTTGCACTTTCATATTACTTATTTCCCAATATTAGATTTTTCACCACTCAACTCTTCTCACTCTCTCACATACTCGATTGAATGCAAACCAATGGCAGGAAACATAACTACTTTAGTCACCACTGACTCCTAAGCATCTGATAACTAGCACATTTATTTTTACATGTAATAAATGTTCACTGACTATTTGTTAAACACTGAATAAATAAGTTTTCTAAATGTCAATTTTGGTTTGTTCATTTTTAATAAGGTAGATTAAATGCCTCGCAAGAACCTGATATTTCCATTATAAATTGTGATTGATGTTTCTCTTTTTACTTTAAGCTAGGAACAAGCCAAATTGTCAGAAAATATTCTCTAGTGAGTATGGTTATTTTATTGTATTTACTAATCTTAATCAGTACTTTAAGTGTTGTCTAAATATAGAGGCTCTGGTCTAAAAGGGAGATTAAAACAGGCTGAATTTGAATCACCCCTGGAATCAGGAAGATACAGATGCTGACCACAGGAAGTCCCAACTCATTTTGGCATGATTAGGAGTCTCCAGAGACTCAGAAGGAATTGGAAACCTGTGAAATTTATTCTATTGTTTTAAGATACACTTTCCCTCTTTTAATAGCTTTTCTCATCCCAGAGATTCTGGGAGATAGAAACTTGCAAGTATTTCAGTTTCTGCTACCTTCCTTCAAAGCAGACTTTGAATAGAATCTATATTTCTACTAATCTGATTCCAAGTATACCTGCAGCTAAGATATTTGAACAAGTTATACTGCATGCCTTTACAAAAAATGTAAATGTTTAATCATATTGTCAATTATATAGAATAATAACAAGGAATGATAGGAAAGGAGGAGAGGGGAAATGTTGGAACTGGGAATAAAGCAAGGTACATTCTAAGCATTTATAATTATGACACTGTATATACTATAGTCAGGTATATAAACAATGTTCTTCATGGGTATAAGAATTATGTCACTGCACTTGGATTTTCTTGGGAAAATATAGGACCCAGAAGAAAGGCAAGGGATAGGGGGATGGGAGGAGGGAGGTATAAGGATGTGGTGGTGGAATACTGACCAAATTGTATTGCTGTGTTGTGTGTATCTAGGAATGTGTAACAACAAATCTCATCATTATGTACAACTATAATGCACTAATGAAAACTAATGAAAAATAAATTTAAAAAATATGTATGCAGAAAGTGATGTAGCACTGCCTTGGGCTTACCAGGTGGTATTAGAGTTGTGTGGTAACATCATGCCTTGGATTTACATAACAGATCTATCCACCAATTGTGTGATGCAATGACTATAATATAAGATTGCTCATTTCTCCTCAGTGAACATCAAAGGAACTAAGGATTAACAATCTCACTAGCAATCCTGAAATCAGATAATCTTGATTTCAGAATGCAGTAGAACATGATAGCTTCTCCTCTAGGTAAGTACAAATACAATGAGCACAGTCAGAAGAAAGGAGGAAGTAAGGAAGTACTTTAGTTACTTTCAAATTATACTCTCCTTAAAGTATGAAAGAGAGGAATTTCATTGGGAAGCCTATGCACATTCATATAAAAAATACACATGGGGTGGGCACATTTCTGAGTGTTCTCAGTTTAAGATCATAAATCAGATGTTCACATAGGAAAAACAGAGGACACATTCCTGAGCAGGCCCAGTTCAGCATCCTAAGTAATTTATTCAAAAGGAAAATGATGGAAACATGCACTTCTGGGCACAGAACTTAGTATTATATTAAGCAAAGTTTAACCTAGGTCACCTAAGAGAATGAGTCTTAAAGACCAGGTGGCCTTGGCAGTTCTTCCTTAGTTTCCCAGAGTCTTATCTGAAACAAAAAGGAAGTACAACTATGAAGCCATATGAATAATTCTTTAAAGAGACAGTAGCTATCTTCCTCTCCCATGCCTAAGTATAGCAGTTTATCCTTAAAGGCACTTGCCTTGCTTAGCAGCTAACAAGAAGCTTAGGAAGGTTGATTCATTTGGCTAAGTGGAGAAGGGACTACAAGGCCATATCTATCATCAGTATTGTTTGGAGCAAATTTCAGGTACTGAGCATTTTTCTCTATTAGCTTTCCTGTCTCAAAAAGAAAACCATTCTGAAGTCTTTCACTTTTTCTCTCACTTTGCCTTTTCTCTTCTCTCTGCCTGCCCATCTCTCAGCATCTCTACTTTATTATTAACTGGGACTTGTCCAATTAAAGGGCACAAGGACCTTCATATTTCATGGATGCTCAACAGAGATCAGGTTGACAGGCCCAAGAGGAACAGTGGTTCCTGAGATACAGGCTGCAGGAGTTAACAGGAAAAGATGAGCAATAAAAAGAAATTGTGAAAGAAATCAATAGGCTCACACTGGCCCCACATGTCCACAAACATTTTTTGCTCTTGAAGAATCACTTCTGTGATTGTACCCATCATTACTACAGTATTTATCTATCCCTGTCTCGTGCATCAAATACATGGCCAGAAACAGGAGTTTATTTGGCTCCAGGATTTCAAGCTCACTGAACTCTCTGTATTGGTCTGATTTCCAGGCTTTCCCTTTTTCCCTCACTAGAAGCCAGAGGCTACATTTTCTTTCATTAACTGATCAGGAGCTGGAAAGAGTGTGGAAAAAATTTTAGCATTCATGGGGATTGGAGAAGTTGGTCTAAATGATATTAAAAATATATTCTAAAAAATTTAAAAAATTCTGTGGCTAAATGAGCATTTCATTTAGCATTTCATGAAAACTTGCTTTTGGCTTTATAAATATGTATTATTCAACAAATCTTTATTGAGTATATTGTGTCAAGCATTATTTCATGCTTCGGGTTTTATTGATTACAGCTATCTCTCATGTTAATTTTAGATAGATTCTGCCTGGTGATTGCTTTCAGATCCCACTTTCCCTGTAGCAACACAGTCCCTGAACCTTTGCATTCTATCGTCACCGATCTCCATGTTTCTGAAAATGCAGAGCACAGTCCTCTGGCACAGAGAAACTATGAGAATATAGTAGTTAAGAACATGGCCTGTGGAGCTGTACCTTAATTTGGACACCTACCATCTATGATATGTCAAAAAAGCATTTACCCATTTAGAGCAATGCATGGTAAAGTAAGTCCTGAAAAATATAAACTATCAGAATCACTCAGAAATTCCATGAAGATGCATATACTGAGATGTTTAAACTATGGGCTGAATATCTGACAGATGATTTGTATTTTCTGAAATGTATAGAATCATGGATTTTATACCCTCCCCTTCAGTTTCCTCATTTTTTTCCGCACTCTTGTCAATGACTGGGTTTAAATTCTGTGATCACATTTTGCAAGATGTGTAATTTAGGCATTATTTGAATTCTCTGAACCTCATGTTTTTCACATGTAAATCTAGAAGCAATATTTCCAATGCCCCCTGTAATGATGTACAAGGACAGACATAAATAGCATAGAATGCAAAATAAAATGGCTATTATTTGATAGCTTTCCCTAAGCATTGCCTTATGGCATTTAGCTCTCTAAGCCACAATGTAAAATAGGTAGGTATCATCATGCCCATTTTACCAATGAGAAAGCTGAAGCTCAAAGCTGCTAAATCCAAGTTCTCAACAAGTAGGTGGCAGAGGCAGTATTTGAAAGTGTGACTATGTTCAAATCTGGAGACTTTGTCAGGAGGTTAGTTTGTCTTCTGAATTTCCTGGGGATTTTATAGCTAAGGTTCACCTGTAATTGAAAAAGAATAAGGTAGAGCATTTTCTAAAATCAGACAGCAGGTAGGAAGTTCTCAATGTTTATGTTCTTCATCAGTGTGATTTATATGTATGACCCTTGTTCCTACAATATTGCCAGACAGTTTTGGAAAGACCATCACAATAAATCTACAGTAAGAAAAGTTGTCAAAGTAGTTTCTGGATATCTCATCCTATATCTTTGGTAACAGAGTGTTTCGGGTAAACTTATGGGGATAATGAAGTTTCAATGTACTTGTATTAATTAATCTACTTTTTTAACCCTATCTCTTAGACCCCACTTGGATATTATTCAATAATATCTGTACACTAGGAGTAAGTGGCCAAACAGTAAAGATACCTAATATGGTGGTGTTTAATTTTAAATAGGAATGCAGATAAAACCTAGGAAAGGATAAAGGGATGAAGAGGATGAAATTGGATTTTTAGGGCTCATATTGCTCTGGGAACATCAATTTGAGCAACTACCCAAACTTGGTACTAAATAATAAGATCTAAGGAAACCAAGTAAAAACTAGAGCTCCTTGGTGTGGCACACAAATAGGAAAAGGTATGCTGAAGGAGGTACATGGGACAGTTTTACATTATCTATATCATTCCTTATCATCTCCCAGCAAGCAGAGCACAGTGACACTCCCCACCTGGGGGAAAGAGAAGAAGGAAATGCGATTCAGACTTTCCTTGGACCCCAACACAGGGTCTGCTCAAAAGAAACGAAGCACTGGTTAGGCTGCCAAGACCCCATGCTCTTCCAGGAAACACCTAAGATGAAGTCCCAAACCTGCACTAGGCTATAGACCAGCCTGGTGGACTCAGTCTCTGGACCCACTCCACCATCAAGCTAACCCAAGTTCCCCAGGTTCTTGACCAGACCCAGAACCAATCACTCCTCACAGACTCAGGCTTTAGGCACACCCCCATAGAATTACTCTTCAGTTGCTGGAGATCCAAATCACTTCAGCAACAAGTTGTAGTGAAACTTCAAGTGTCCAGCCTGTCCCAGGACAGATTGGTCCTTCTAGCCTTAATCATTAAACTAACACTCACAGACCTAGCCGCTAGGCTGGTCCCTGAAGATATATGTTCCAGGTTTGCATACACCCGCCCACATATTCCCAAGCTCTATTCCTACACTCATGTTTCTATGAGTTTACAGACTAGCTCACAGACAAGTCATTGCACATAGTCCCAGACTTTGGGCCCACCCTAACACTAAGTTATCTCCCCTGGACTCAGGCACAATGCTGGAACCTACTGATGATGGCCCTCAACTTTCAGTTCAACTCTGCAAAACTATCTTCCAGCTAACTCAATATCCAGACTCATACTGATAGACACCCACACTAGGCTGACCCTCATAGATCCAAGATTTAGGACTGCCCTCTGGACCCAAATTCTTGGCCAGTTTCCATGGCTATAGGCCCCATGTCAGTCATCAAGTACTTAATCTTCACTGAAAAAAACTCAAAACCAGCCCTTATGGCTCTAGGATCTAGGCAAGCCTTTGTGAGTCCAAACACTAAGCCTGCAATTCTAAGCTCCTGGCAGGCTCTTATGGATCCAAGCTTCATGCTTGTCCAACCCTTTGACCAACTGGGTTTAGGATGAACTCACTAATGCTCCGTTGCAGTGGCCCAGAGGTCAGGCCTACTATAGCAGATGCAAGGACTAGACCTACTCTAGTAGACCCGTGTGTCAGACCAGTCAACATGGATTGAGGCTCCAGAACCTTGAAGGACTTAGACTCCTGCCTAGGATATTTGGATTCAGAACCAATTTTGACCACATGGACTTGAACTCCAGAACCACCTCACTGGACCCAGGCACTAGTCCAATCTCAGCATTTGACTGAACCCTGCCAACTAAGGCTCAAGGTCTCATTATCAGCTCAACCACTTTGAATCCAGGCTTCAGGATTGCTCCTGATAATTTAATCAGTAAATGGACCCTGGTAAATCCAGGTTCAATCTCATAGAACTTAGCTCCAGACTAGTCTTCCCAAGGACTCTAACAACAAACCTTCTCATGAATCTTGCCTTATGGCCTGCTGACAATCACAGGACAGGCTACAGTTAAAGAGGTTTCAAGGAGGCCTGGAGTGGTAGCTCGGCAGTTACGGTGATTGCTTGGCATGTGTGAGTATGCGAGTTCAAACTCCAGCACCACCTACACACAACGATGTCTTGCAGCAATGAAAGTCACATGAAAAACTAAATAAAAATGTTCTTCTCTCTCTCTCTCTCTTTCTCACTGTTCGTCTCTCTTTAAAAAAAAGGGGGGGGGGAAGGTTCAAGAAAAAGCCAGGTTGTGATGTCTGGAATAAGTCCTTACCTCTTCCAATACACAGATACCAAAGTATTGTCATAAGGATCAAGAAAAATAAGAAAGGGCTGCTGTGTAGCTCAGTGGAAAAGCACTTGCCTAGCATGTGCAAGGCTTGGTTTATTCTCTAGCACTGCATGAAAAGAATATAAATATGATAGCACCAAAGGAACAGGATAAAGGAGTATCAGTACTAACCAAAAAGAAATGGAGATTATGAATTACCTGATAAAGAATGAAAAATAATTGTTTAATAAACACCAACAAACGTCAAGAAAATGCAGAAACAGGAAAATAGTAAATAACCAAATTGAGAATTTAACAGAAAAAAATATATTTTTTCAAAAAGCAAACAAAAATTATGAAACTAAAAAATGTAATAAAATAAAAGATAAAAAGCAATAAAGAGTATCAACAATATGATTAACCAAGTATAAGAAATAAGATGTGAACTGAAAGACTTATGCTGTAGAATCAAAAGATTATATGCTTGAGCTACAGGAATTAAAGAAGGACAGAGAAACAAAGGGGTAAAAAGTGTATTTAAGTGAAAAATGCCAGAAAAATTTCCAAAGCTGAGGACAAATATAAATATAAAGGTCCAGGAAGATCACATGCCTTGAATCAGAGTCCATCCACACGAAATTCTACCAAGAAGTATGATAACCAAACCATCAAAATTCAAAAACAAAGAAAGAATACTGAAAGCATTAATAGAAAAGAAGTCATCACATTGAAATAAGTTCCAAAAAGGCCAGCAGTGGATTTCTCAGCAGCTACCTCAAGGCAACGAGAGAGGAAAATGATATTCTTAAAGTGTTGAAAGGGAAAAAATGCCAACCAAGAATGCTTTACCCGCAAAGCTGTCTTTCAAAAATTAAAAAGAGATAAAGTATTTCCTAGACAAACAATAGCTGAGAAAGTTCATCACCATCAGGAAGACTAGTCTTACAAGAAATGCTAAATGGATTTCTTCATCCTGGAAATAAAAAGAGAAAAAAAGATGATAGTATGTAACACAAAAATACTGGAAAGCATGAAAACTCATTGGTAAGTGTAATTGTACAGCCAAATTCACGATATTATAGTGTATTGTAATATAACACATTTTAATAAACAAATCTTTAAATGAAGGCTAAAGATAAACCTATTAAAATAATGATAGCTATAATAATATTTGAAGGGGTATTAAGTATAAAAAGATGTAAATTGTGAGAAAAAAGGTGTAGAATAGGGGCAAGAAGTATAGGCGGGAAGATTTCGTCTTTGTTTTTTTAATGAAATTGTTTATTGTAAGCAGATTAAAATAGCCCTTTATACTTACAGTATGAATTTTGTAAGCCTTATAGTTAAAACAAAGAAAACATATACAGCAAATACACAAAAGATGAAAAGTAAGGATTCAAGAATTCTTCTAAAAAATATTATTTCATCATAAAAGAAGACAGCAAGAGAAGAAAGGACCAAAAAATCTCCAAAACAACCAGAAAAAAATGTTTTATTTTAAAAATGGCACCATTAAGTCCTTAATTAACAATGATTATCTTCAGTGTAAAAAAAGGAGTCAAAAGTTAAAGTGGCTAACTGGACTAAACATTAAGAAATAAAAACATGGTTCAACCATATACTATCTATAAAAGCCTTACTTCACCTTTAAGGACTCATGTAGACTAAAAATGGAGGGACAGTAAAAAAATCTTCCATACAAATGGAATCCAAAAAAGAGCAGGATTACCTATATTATATCAAGTATAATGGACTTGTAGTAAAAATCTATAATAAGAGTCAAAGAAGTTTATAAGGGAGTCCATTCAGCAAGAGAACATAACAAATATAAATATATGTGCAGTAAACACCTGAGCACCTAAATAAGAAGTAAATATTAATAGACATTGGGGAAGAGACAGACCATAATGCAATAGTTATAATAAACTTCTCAACTCCATTTTTGTCAGTGGAAAGATATTCTAGACTGAAAAATCAGTAATAAAAAATATTGCATTTGAACCACACTTTAGACAAAAAAATATATCTAACATATATATAGAACATTCCATCCAAAGAAGCAGAAGGTACATTATCTAAATTTCCCATGGAACATTCTCCAGGATAGATTATATGTTAGGCCACAACAAATTCCATCAATAGTCCTTTCTGACTATAATGGAATGAAATAAAAAATAAATATCAGAAGGAATCTTGAAAAATTCACAAGTATGTGGAAATCAAGCAACATGCTCCTGAGCAATCAATGGGTCAAAGGAGAAATTGAAAAGAAAAATTAAAACTATGTAGAAGTTAATAAAATAGAGACTAGACAAACAACAGAAAATATCAACACAATGGGGTTGCTTTTTTGAAAAGATAGGCAAAATTGGCAAATCTTTAGCTGGACAAAGAAAGCAGAGAACACTCAAAATAAGAATAAGACAGATAATGATAACATGCCACAGAAATATGAAGAATCTTAAGAGAATACAACATACAATATACATCAATAAGTTTGAAAACCTATAAGAAGAAATAAATTGCAAGACACCTTAAACCTTCTAAGACTGTAGGAATCATACAGAAATATAATAATCTCAGCAGACCAATG
>PVKS010045283.1:0-13880 GCA_004027875.1 Aplodontia rufa
GGAGAGGGCTGAGGATGCCAGGAGAGGTGCTGGTTTCAGAAGGAATATGGGTAGCCTCAAGAAGAGAAGGAGAAGCACTCTTTGTTGGTGCAGGAGGCAGAGACTGAGGGGTAGCATGATGTTTCTGGCAGTCTTAGTTTATGCTTGGAACCGTCCCTTGGGATCCAAGTAGGAATGAGTGTCTCCAAGTCAGGGAGTGTGCGGGGGTGTTGGACAGGCCATGCAGGTTGGTGGAAGTATTTTGTGGGAAGCATAAAGAGACTGGTGTCCAGGGCACCTGAGCTTTGTTTTCAAGAAGTGTGTTGAAGGCTTGAATTGCATTATCAATATGGAGAGCATGTACTGCTCCTTACATATTACCAAACCCATATCTTCCTATTGCTAGGTGTGTGACTATATTAAACTGTATTTCTAATTCATGGTGATTTTGACATTTTACCTTTTCTTACTTAAAATATAGGTCACGATTTAATCTTTGATATAGTGTGTACGTGTGTGTGGAAACGCGCACACACATGTGCTTCTACTCAGCTTAGGATTCCTTGAGCTGAACGATTAAATGTGGCCCTGAAGACTTTTTGTAATACTACCTTTTTCTTGTTCATTCTTTCCATTTTGACCCAAACTAGAGGTTCCTCCACTCCTCTGTTGGCACGGTTTGCAACATGAGATTTTCATAATGATATGTGGTATCCTGTGTGCAATATGTATTAAGTCTCAAGGTCTCTGAGTCCTTTGAGTGTGCCTTAAAAATGTGGGAGATCCGTCAAAAACCGAGTCTGCTTAGTGGTTGTCTTTTTTTCTGTCTGTTTCCACTTGAGTGACTTCAGCAAACTTTTGGTTGTGGCAAAACAGAGGATTTTCCAATATGCATATGCGTGGAATATTCACCAACTTTAATGATCATTTGTCTTAGTTCTTACTCATCCTTCATTGGGAGATGGAACACAATTGCTCATTTGGCTTTCCTGAGTAGTTATTACAGGTGTTAATTTTGATCCTGGGACCGAAGCTAGGGAGGTGTAGATGGAGGTGTGTTTTCCACAAGCCAACTCAGCTTCTTGGCCATGGAGCTTATCCAAAGGCTCTGCAGATATCTCGGAGGAAATCCAGGCAGGGAGGCCTGGCGTCTCCGCAGGTTTAGTTTCTGAGAATCTCACCATTTGCCCCAGGTCTTTCAAATGGTGAAGACTTAATTACCGAGGTAATGCCATTAGCAGGAGGAACCTTTGAAATGGATTTAGTTCATGACAGAATGTCCCTCACGGTTCGACCACAAATCTTCCAGAAGAAAACTGAGGGCATACGAAGTTTTTCCTTTCACTTTGAGTATACTCAAGCAGCATGCATGTTCAAAAACAGAAAGCTCACAGAAATTCACCAGGCACCCTTGTCTGGCCATGATTTGATGTTGGAATTCCCTGCTTGCAAATCCCTGAGGAGTAAATATCCACTGCATGCAAGCAAGGAAAACTAAGGAACAGTGCTATTGTATGGGATTGAGGTGAGTGTTTGAAATGGAGAGTAAGAGATGGTGGAGAGAAGAGAGGGGATTTGTGGTTCCACTGGAAGATGCAGCTGTGGCACCTGCTGGTGGTTTCAGGGTGAAACAAAGTAACTACACATGCATCATCCTTTTGTTTTCTTCACGGAGGAATGTGATCATGCATGGAAAGACTGAGATGAGAAAGGTGGGACAAGAGAGATGAGAAAGTTTAGAAATCAAGAGTTTGGCTTGGTCCTGGGACCACAGGTACGTGGGTGAACACACTACATGGAAAGATGACAAGAGATGTGGGGTAGAAGAGTGTCAAGAGAAGATTTGTCATTAAGATGAGCAACCCTTCAACAGTAGTAGAAAGCGATCACGATGCAGGTGTGAGTTTGCCAATGGGTCCTATAGCTGGTTGCATGTTCGGAAGAGTGTTTACTCAACAATTATGTGAATAATGAACAGAGAGATTTCAAGATTTTTTTCAGGAAATGATGTAAGCCAAGCACCACAGTCTTTTCTGAGTTTGGCCTGGCCTTTCTGGTTCAACACTGTTCCAAAATGCTGTAAAAATCACAGAACTTGGACACACTGCACTGCTTCCCCTTCCGATCATACCAGGCACCCTCAGTGCTCATCTGCACTCACCTCCAATGTATGGACACAGTATGGACTCCATGTCTCTCATCGGATTGAAATTTCTTCCTCCAAGTTGGCTGTGAACTTCACCACTGCCATAGGCGAAGCCTTTCTCCGTACACCTGCCATTGCTGTCCCGGCCCCAATGCTTCTGGGATTCTTGGCTCCCTGTCTGAGCTCCAAGCACCACTTCCATAAGTTTGCCCCCATTTCTTACATCTTCCCTGAATTTGCCTTACAGCCTGGCTCTTCTGCATAGCCTGAAATTCTCCTATGCCTGCACATCTTTTGTGCCCTGCAAAAAACCCTGAGGGGCTAATATCCCAAAAGACACTGTGAGCATCTCTGAGCGCTGTAGCGTGTATGAACCAGTAAATGGTGAGTTCAATCAAGGGGGTGTGCTTTGATGTTCTGATTTCTCCTTTTTCCATTGTGATTGGGGGTGGAACCCATGCTTGCCACAGGCCAAACCCCCAGACCCCAAGCAACCGTGGCCCAGCACAATGGCCACACCCTTGGCTGTCCAGTGGGCCCTAGACCCTCAAGTCAGGGCACGTGGAAAAAGCACTTTTTGAAAGTGGAAGGATTCATCCAGGAGGCTTTAGAAGAAGACCCAGCGCCATGGAAGTGAACATGCTTCTGCTGTCCTCCGTGTCCTGGAAAACTAAAGAGAGAATGTTGACACTGGAAGCAGCAGGGGAGGGCACACCTGGATCCTCTTTTTCTTACTGCACTGGTGAGTTTTCCAATGCTTCCAGCCCTGGCCTTGAGAGGGTGGCTGCCCCATTGCATGTGGCTGGCCCTACCAGTCCTATGGTTGGCGAGATTGACCTCCCTGGCATCCAACGGCAGACCTACAGGATCTTGGAGAGCCTCAGCAGAAGGTAGGTAAGCTCCAGTGTGGGCAAGGGATGGGGGAGGGCATGTGCTTCCAGACCAGGGGAAGCCCTCGGGTAACAGGAACTGTTGCTGGGTGTGGGATGGATGGCTTGAGCTTTGAGGACACAAGATTAGGCAGTGGTTGTTGGTGCAGGGGCTACTGCAGCAGAGGCTTGTTGCATGATTTTGCAAGGTGTACCTGCAAGGGGGCAGGAATGGCCCTGGATTGTTGACACAGCAGCCTTCCATGCATGTATAGAGGAAGAGGCAGCCCAAACTTAGACTGGTGTGCTGCACTGCTGTTCCTGATTCCGTATCTGATTGGTGGCCGCTGGATGTTTTTTTCCTCTTGAAGCATGCCCGCACTGATGTGATTTGAGCCTGGACTTGTGTGCCCCAGTTGCCTGGGCTGCAGTCTTGCAAGGCTGATTGCAGCCTCAGGTAGTGATTCCTGCAGTGTGCCCACAGGTAGAAGCAGGGCATGTGTGTGAAGCTAGGAGAGGGCTGAGGATGCCAGGAGAGGTGCTGGTTTCAGAAGGAATATGGGTAGCCTCAAGAAGAGAAGGAGAAGCACTCTTTGTTGGTGCAGGAGGCAGAGACTGAGGGGTAGCATGATGTTTCTGGCAGTCTTAGTTTGTGCTTGGTACCGTCCCTTGGGATCCAAGTAGGAATGGGTGTCTCCAAGTCGGGGAGTGTGCGGGGGTGTTGGACAGGCCATGCAGATTGGTGGAAGTATTTTGTAGGAAGCATAAAGAGACCGGTGTCCAGGGCACCTGAGCATTTTTTTCAAGAAGTGTGTTGAAGGCTTGAATTGCATTATCAATATGGAGAGCATGTACTGCTCCTTACATATTACCAAACCCATATCTTCCTATTGCTAGGTGTGTGACTGTATTAAACTGTATTTCAAATTCATGGTGATTTTGACACTTCACCTTTTCTTACTTAAAAGATAGGTAACTATTTAATCTTTGATATAGTGTGTATGTGTGTGTAGAAAAATGCACACGCGTGTGCTTCTACTCAGCTAAGGATTCCTTGAGCTGAACGGTAAAAATGTGGCCCTGAAGACTTTTTGTAACACTACCTTTTTCTTGTTCATTCTTTCCATTTTGACCCAAACGGGAGGTTCCTCCACTCCTATGTCGGCACAGTTTGCAACATGAGATTTTTGTAACGATATGTGGTATGCTGTGTGGATATGTATTAACACTCAAGGTCTCTGAGTCCTTTGAGTGTGCCTTAAAAATGTGGGAGATCCGTAAATAACCAAGTCTGCTAAGTGGTTGTCTTTCTTTTCTGTCTGTTTCCACTTGAGTGACTTCAGCAAACTTTTGGTTGTGGCAAAACAGAGGATTTTCCTTTATGCATATATGTGGAATATTCACCAACTTTAATGATCATTTGCCTTAGTACTTACTCATCCTTCATTGGGAGACGGAACACAATTGCTCATTTGGCATTCCTGGGTAGTTATTACACGTGTTAATTTTGATCCTGGGACCGAATCTAGGGAGGTGTAGATGGAGGTGTGTTTTCCACAAGCCAACTCAGCTTCTTGGCCATGGAGCTTATCCAAAGGCTCTGCAGATATCTCGGAGGAAATCCAGGCAGGGAGGCCTGGTGTCTCCAAAGGTTTAGTTTCTGAGAATCTCACCATTGCCCCGGGTCTTTCAAATGGTGAAGACTTAATTACCGAGGTAATGCCATTAGCAGGAGGAACCTTTGAAATGGATTTAGTTCATGACAGAATGTCCCTCACGGTTCGACCACAAACCTTCCAGAAGAAAACTGAGGGCATACGAAGGTTTTCCTTTCACTTTGAGTATACTCAAGCAGCATGCATGTTCAAAAACAGAAAGCTCACAGAAATTCACCAGGCACCCTTGTCTGGCCATGATTTGATGTTGGAATTCCCTGCTTGCAAATCCCTGAGGAGTAAATATGCACTGGATGCAAGCCAGGCAATATAAGGAACAGTGCTATTGTACAGGATTGAGGTGAGTGTTTGAAATGGAGAGCAAGAGATGATGGAGAGAAGAGAGGGGATTTGTGGTTCCACTGGAAGATGCAGCTGTGGCACCTGCTGGTGTTTTCAGGGTGAAACAAAGTAACTACACATGCATCATCCTTTTGTTTTCTTCATGGAGGAATGTGATCATGCATGGAAAGACTGAGATGAGAAAGGTGGGACAAGAGAGATGAGAAAGTTTAGAAATCACGAGTTGTGGCTTGGTCCTGGGACCCCAGGTAAGTGGGTGAACACACTTCACGGACAGATGACAACAGATGTGGGGCAGAAGAGTGTCAAGAGTTTTGTCATTAAGATGAGCAACCCTTCAACAATGGTAGAAAGCGATCATGATGCAGGTGTGTGTTTCCCAAAGGGTCCCATAGCTGGATGCATGTTCAGAAGAATGTTTACTCAACAATTATGTGATTAATGAACAGAGGGATTTTAAGATTTTTTTCAGGAAATAATGTAAGCCAAGCACCACAGTCTTTTCTGAGTTTGGCCTGGCCTTTCTGGTTCAACACTGTTCCAAAATGCTGTAAAAATCACAGAACTTGGACACACCGCACTGCTTCCCCTTCTGATCATACCAGGCACCCTCAGTGCTCATCTGCACTCACCTCCAATGTATGGACACAGTATGGACTCCATGTCTCTCATCGGATTGAAATTCCTTCCTCCAATTTGGCTGTGAACTTCACCACTGCCATAGGTGAAATCTTTCTCAGCGCACCTGTCATTGCTGTCCCGGCCCCAATGTTTCTGGGATTATTGGCTCCCTGTCTGAGCTCCAAGCACCACTTCCATTAGTTTGCCCCCATTTCTTACATCTTCCCTGAATCTGCCTTACAGCCTGGCTCTTCTGCGTAGCCTGAAAGTCTACTATGCCTGCACAGCTTTTGTGCCCTGCAAAAAACCCTGAGGGGCAAATATCCCAAAAGACACTGTGAGCATCTCTGAGCGCTGTAGCGTGTATGACCCAGTAAATTATGAGTGCAATCAAGTGGCTGTGCATTGATGTTCTGATTTCTCCTTTTTCCATTTTGATTGGGGGTGGAACCCATCCCTGCCACAGGCCACACCCCCGGACCCCAAGCCACCATGGCCCCGCACATGGCCACACCCTCGGCTGTCCAGTGGGCCCTAGGCCCTCAAGTCAGGGCAGGTGGAACAAGCACTTTTTGAAAGTGGAGGGATTTCATCCAGGAGGCTTCAGAAGAAGACCGGGCAGCATGGAAGAGGACATGCTTCTGCTGTCCTCCCTGTCCTGGAAACCTGAAGAAGAGAATGTTGACACTGGAAGCAGCAGGGGGGGGCACATCGGGATCCACTTTCTTCTTACTGCACTTGTGAGTTTACCAATGTTCCTGGCCCTGGCCTTGCCAGGGTGTCAGTCCCCCTTGCATGTGGCTGGCTCAACTAGGCCTGTGGTTGGCGAGTTTACCCTCCCTGGCATCCAACGGCAGACCTACAGGATCTTGGAGAGCATCAGCCGAAGGTAGGTAATCTTCAGTGTGGGCAAGGGATGGGGGAGGGTATGTGCCTCATGATCAGGGGAGGCCTTCGGGGTCCAGGAACAGTTGCTGGATGTGGGATGGATGGCTTGAGCTTTGAGGACACAAGGTCAGGCAGTGGTTGTTGGTGCAGGGGCTACTGAAGCAGAAGCTTGTTGCATGATTTTGCAAGGTGTACCTGCAAGGGGGCAGGAATGGCCCTGGATTGTTGACACAGCAGCCTTCCATACATGTATTGAGGAACTGGCAGCCCAAACCTGGACTGGTGTGCTGCACTGCTGTCCCTGATTCCGTATCTGATTGGTGGCCGCTGGATGTTTTTTTCCTCCTGAAGCATGCCTGCACTGATGTGGTTTGAGCTTGGACTTGTGTGCATCAGTTGCCTGGGCTGCCGTCTTGCAAGGCTGGTCCCAGCATCAAGTAGTGAGGCCTGCAGTGTGCCCAGCAGTAGAGGGTGTGAAGCTAGGAAGGGGCTGGGTAGGCCAGGAGATGTGCTGGGTTCAGAGGCAATATGGGTAGCCTCAAGAAGAGAAGGAGAGGCACTCTGTGTTGGTGCAGGAGGTAGAAACTGAGGGGTAGCATGATGTTTCTGGGAGTATTAATTTTTGCTTGGTACCTTCCCTTGGGATCCAGGTAGGAATGGGTGTCTCCGAGTTGAAGAGTGTGCACGGGTGTTTTCCATACCATTGCAGGTTGGTGGAAGTATTTTGTGGGAAGCGTAAAATGACCGATGTTCAGAGCACCTGAGCTTTGTTTCAAGAAGTGTGTGGAGCCCTTTCCACCTCGCCTGAGGAACACTACCAACTCAGACTGCTAGGTCTCACCTGTAACAGCGTCTGCAGTTTCCTCAGTGGATGGTTCCAAAAGCAGAACACAAAGCAGAGTTCCATTGACTCCTAGAGGCCACACAGGTTCCTCTGCTTTAGGTGGGGCTCAGTCTGCAGATCCATGGGACCCTCTGGGTGCATCACATGCCAAACCTGCCCTGGCCTTTATCCGCTCTGCCCAGGACCAAGGCCAGCCTCTTCTTCCCAGGAAGAACCTCACAAATGTGTCCACAGTGGAAAAAGGGAACAGAAGGGACCCAATTTTACTGGACAGAGAAAAAGGACCATGTGAGCAGAGGGCAGAGGGATGACTGGAGGCCTGAATTTCCAGTTTGGTTTGTCCATCCCTTCCAGGTTGGTTTCCTACATCTCTCGTCTCTCATCCATGCTCTGCACACTTCTGACGACAACTGCAAGGCCACAAGAGTCCTCCCAGATCCCGGACAGCCAGCTTTCTGTTAGGTCTGCTCCTGCGAGGACTGATAGGAGATGAAATTCTGAAGGAAGAAACCTGTCTCTAGCCCAGGACCTCATGTCAGCAGAGGTAGGCTGCAATTCAACCCAGCCCCAGCAGCTTGGCAAGAGAGACTGGCTAGTGCCATTTCCTTCTGCTTATGCTGCTAGTGGCTTTCTGCAACTCCTACATGTTGGGGTAATCTAACTGCCCATTTTGACACTAGCCTTTCTTCACCTTTGTAATCAACTCCCTACACCAAATTCTCCACATGTGACATTCCTGGAGTGGTTTCTGTTGACTACAGCAATGACTCTTTCCCCCCAATCTTTCATTCTCTCCCAAGAGTTTGTGTGCATTACCACCTGGCCATAAGGAAACACAAGCCTGTGAACCTCTCAGCTAAATATATAATGGCCTTGACAGTGATGGAGCCCTGGGTTCTTTACCACACTGTATGGACCCAAAGTCAAGCTTCCTCAGCTTCCTACATCCAAGGAGGTTCCTGAGTGTCTGTGAAGGTCTCCACTTCTGCCAATGGACATAGACCCCATAGCCACATGAAGAGCTTTTCCATCCTGCCTGCCTCAGGTAAAATACCTGACTGAAGGGCAGGTGTCTAAGTCCAGGTTTATCCCACAGCACTGAGAAAAAGAGCTCGGCCCTCCAGCCATGTTGGCATACACCTGTGGTCCCAGCTGTTGGGGGGAGGCAACATCATCATAAGAGTCACTTACACAACTCCCCTTCTGAGGTTCCAAATGCCCTATCAACCTCCAATACGTTACAAAAACGGAAGCATCCCTATATACCACAAGTTGGCATGCTGCAGGGTTTGGGCCAAAACTGGCCCACTGCTACTACTTGTAAATAAAGTTTTATGGGCATATGGCCCACCCACTCTTTCTATATCTATGGCTGCTTTGAAAGGATAAGGCACAGTTGAGTGTCTGTGATAGAGACCCTGTGGCCCACAAAGCCTGGAATAATTAACATCTGGCCCTTTATGGTCAAAATCTGGCTGACCCCTGCTGTGTACCAGAAATTGCTTCATGCTGACTGCCTACAGTTTATCTTTGGCTTGAGCCACAATGAAAGCATGCTGGAGTTCAAGCTCAGGGTCAGGAGGCAGTGGGAGATAAAGTCAGAGACTTGGGAGACACAAAGGGCCCCACCCACACAACAGATGGGGTGCCCGCAACTCCCCTATGTCCTGGCAGAAGAGGTGGAAGATCCCCAGCACATACACCGGCTGTGCCTGGTTAGTCAGGAAGGGTGGCAGCAAGGCAACCCAGGTGCAGCTATAAGGCTCTGAGCCCAAGGCTGGCCAGGGGCTCCTGGGAGAGGAAGACTAGTTGGGACCCAGACAGGACAGGGAGGAGGAGTCAGGAGGAGGGAAGGGCTTAGGAGATGAGGCTGTGAGATACAGAGGACAGAAAAGAAAGGGCACTGAGGCAGAATTCATCAGGAGCACAGCAGGGAACAGTCACGTGGGGATGAGGAAAGGTAGCACCCAGGGTGACACCACCAGCGCCTCCACATGGGAAGACGACACATGGCGTCCACTGAGTAATGGCCTGCACAGGTCAATGATAGAAGCTTCTCATTTATTCAGGTACTGTCCAAATGGATACAATTCAAAGTAGAAAAATAAAAACATAATAAATTTTATAAAACACAAATATTTACATCACATGATCAAATCACAGCATGCTAGAAAATGAGGCTGTCCACACAGGCACACAAAAGTCCAGTTTATTTCTCTTTGCATGGAAGAAAAGCCTCTTCATACTGGGTATTTATAAATCAGGGAGATGGAGTGTAAGTAAATGAACGTGCAAATTGTACCACCCATTCACACTTTTGATGTGGCAGAAGCCAGTCTGGAATGGTGGCCACGTGCTCCAGGATGCTGCAATCACAGTCTGCTTCTCTTCCAGGGGTGGAAAGCTCTGTGAGGCCCATGGGAAGACTGGGTAGGGCAGTGGTGGTGAGATGGAAGCAAGAGAGACAGGAGGTGTTCAGAGAATCAAAGATGTCCTTGTGAAGGTGCCATCCATCTGAACAGGAGGGTCTGACCAACAACATCGAGGTGTAAAATGCTCCACTTCTCACAGGCCAGCCCAATTGCCCCTGTGAGCCATTGAGCCAACTTCCCTCACTAAAACGAACGTTGTGACGTGGGACAGTCCTCCTCTTCAAGTGTAAAAAGAAAAAAAGTACAGAAAGAAAATCACTCTAAAAATAATGCTTCCCTCAAGAAATAAAATTTTAAAAAATTAGAGTGTTCAAGAAATGCTTGTAGGTCTACATACCTAAAAGCAAAAAGAATCATTTAGCAAAATTAAGTCTATCCCTGAGAATTGTATGCAACAAAAGCCACATTTTATACCAACATATAACAAAATCTCAAAGATGCACAAAGCAATATAATTAATTATACCAAAATAAACAGTGCAATCCAGGCCACATATTCAGAGAGCATGTGTCAAATAGAGGGTGAAATGCATAGCTTTTCAACTACAGACTAGAGGAAATCAGCAAAGTCTAGTAAATACAATCTGAAGGTGTTCATAATTAGCCCAGCACACAGAGACACTTTCAAGCTCAAGGAGTTTAATAAAGGAAAGCCTGTCAGTGGGCATGGGGCTGATAAGGAATGAAGTATTTGTCACTGAGTAGCACAGGTAAGAGTAGACAGGTGTCATGAGAGTTGGGGTGATTCTGTAGCACAGGAAGAACTCACTGTACTAGAAATGTTCCAACATTTTGTGAAACAAGATGAAGAGAGAAAAAACTGTTTAGGCAGCTGTGCATCTTATATGTGCCAAGCCAGGAAAGGAAGTTCAGACTCAATGAATGTGACTTGTGAGCACTACAAGAGAGCAAGTTGAATCAATTGAGAGGGACAGAGCAATAAATGACAAAAGAATTTTGAGGATGACAGGCCTCATAGCAAATCCATGAACGCTGTGACAAACCAACTGAATTTCAAGAGTTTCAGGAAGTAGTGAACCTCAGACTGGTTTTCTGACTAGAAAGGAATGCTACATACCCTAAGATTAAATAATCTACAACAACATGATCTCTTGACACATAGAGATCAGAACTTGGAAATAAGAACTTATCAGAAATATTCACAAGCCCTTTACATTGGCTCCGTCATTTTGTCAAACACTGTTTTGGACCTCAGAATTACCAAACTGAAGAGCTGTGCTATTAGTGCACTGTGGAAAGAATTGGTAGGCTTGACTCAAAGCGAATGCTTTGGGTCACTTATGTGGTTTCCACAAGATGAACGATCAGTTACATATGAGAGGCAAAAGATTTTAAATTGTCAAAAGATTTGGGCACGGAGACCTAGCAACAGGGAGCCAACTGTTCCTGCAGCAGTCATAGAAAGGAGTGCCCTGCATGATTTAGGATGGGTCTCATATGCATACTTTGCCCAGAGGCTGTGCAAATGGAAGGCCACATGTTGGTGCATAGCCCTTACACCCTGTTGACTCCTATTTAAATATACAGCTGTATGAGAACCTCACACCTAGAGATCATAGAGTTTTCTACAGTCTCAACTAACTAAAGAGTAAAAAAAATGCATCTTTCCCAACCAGTAGCATTCCCCTGAGTGGGCATTATTGGAAAATACAAAAAAAAAGGGGAGGGCTGACATATAAGACTGGGCATAAAGGAATGAGCTTTGTCTAAACATCTGAGGAGTGGTTGTTAAACAAGAGTTAGGGTTCTCTCAGGTTTGTTCCCAGGACTTGAGGATGATCCCAGGGGCACCCTACCACACAGTGACCACCTTCTCTCCTTTGCCTCACTCTCTGGAGGGAGTGCTTTGTCCATTTGTGTTCTCTGGCTTGAAAGGTGCACGATTCCTGCCTAAGTATCCCAAAGAATGGGAAGACAGGCCTGTGCCAAGGGCCCAGAGACAACCTAACCTGCAAACCCCAGAGCCAGAGCAAACAGAGCTTGAAATGTTTCACAAACAACCCCTCAGATATCATGGCTGCTTCCACAGTGGTGAGAGCCAGTGTTGATAGGGTGGGACACAGAGCCAACTGCTGCTGAGGCTCACCAATGGAAGGAAAATTCTGAGTGACAGTTGGTCTCCTGCTGGCCTTGCACACGCACATGCTGATGATGCTGCACTCCTCAGCCAATCAGAACCCAGTAGGAGCATTCATGTGCATCAGAATCTGGCCCTGTCGCTTGGCAACCACTGTTGGGGGGTTCAGAGCTACCAAAGCACAGAGCTGTGCTGTTGGGGCACTGTGGAGAGACACAGTTGGCTTGACTCTAATTCTTGATTTGAGTCACTGATGAGGTTTCTGTCCAAGACAGTGAGAGGTGCCTCTGAGCCTTGACTTCTGGCAAGAGGAAAGGCTTTGGTGTGCTGGCTTATTATCAGGGACTCTATGGTTCCTGCACCAGCCTGAGGATGGAGTGCCTGTGCTTTAGGTCGGGGAGTTCTTGCGGACTCCACTCACCCAAAGGCCAGGTGGGCTACAAAGCTGAGAGCAGGATTCAGAAGGCTGTGTGTTCCGGAATTGTGTCCAAAGTGTGGCGTATGCTCGCTCGTGGCCAATTTGGCATGAATGACAGTGATGACAACAACAGGTAATACAGCTGGATCCCAGGGGTAAGGGGATGTATGGGATTAGGGAGCATTTCCCAGACTGTGTCCAGAGGATGGCCACTGTGAGTGTGAATCTCCCCTCAACAATGACGCTTGGCTTTTTCCCTCTACCATGGCCTGAGCAAGTTACATCTACAGAGCTTGGTGTGCCCCCATGCCTAGCATGTGTAGGTGAGAACAACAAAACTCCTCTCCCACACATGAGATATTCCCCTAACAGCAATTTTTGACTATTGCATGAGATTTAAGGAGCAAAATGTGGGGCATTTTCCCTATGTATTTCAGGACACTGGGCCAGCAAACTGTCATATGCTAAGTACTGTATCTTGGTATCAGAAATTGGATGAACACATATTTGTGATGGAAGCCCAGTATCAGTGTGCTAACAGGCCCACGTATACAAGGTATTTCCTGAGGGACTTCACCAGGTATCTTGATATAGGGGGAATGTTGATGAAAGACTGTTTTTCACAGTGGCATTAACAGGGGTTCCAAAGTCACTGCTGAAGAGGATTTTATAGAATATTTCAACATTTTCACTCATTTCCTACTCGTCTGACTTAAAAGGCTTGCTAGGTTCCAGGACACTCAGACCAATGTTTGCAAGGAAGACAGGTTTTCTTCAAGCTGTCAGAGTGTGGTCCTAGATTTCACCACTCAACTGCACAGCAGCAGACTGGACGGTGCAAATTGAGAGAAGAATTGAAATTGGAGAAAGTGTCAAAGGAAAGTGAGGATCCAAAAAGTGTTAATGTCTGACTTTTCTCACTGATCATAAAAGAATGATCCTTGACTATATGGCTGTTTAGCATTTGGAGAGCACCAGCTGCAGAGGAACAAGACTTCTCACTCAGCTATGGGGCAATCATTTTGAGATCTGTTATTGAAAATAGAATATCTCTACATATTGAAAGCACACAGCCTCTTTTCTCATGGCTTTTTCACGGGATCTATTTTTTTACGTATAATAATGGAGGGTCTGAATCTGTTCTTTCAAATATTTTAATGAGAATATATTACCAATTTTTGTTGATCATTGCATATTTTTTAGAAAAACCTTAGAAGTGAAGCCCTGAAGAACTTGTTTCTCTGCAGTTTCTCCTCTAGAAAACTTTATATCATATTCACCCACTATTACTCCTTTTCATTTACTTTATTTGAAATTTGCTGTATGGCAACACAAGTGTACAACATTTGAATAGATAAGAAAAGTTCTGTTGCTTTTGACATTTCTCTTTTTTGTACGATTTAACTGCTTTTTCCTTTGTGAATTCTTTTTTATTCACTTTTCAATGCTTTTTTCCTTTTTTCCTTGTACTCTTTTTTAAGATTGAATATTTATCCTTTTTTAATTTTTTAATTTTTTTTAAATTTTTGAACAACCATACAAGGTTTTAAGAAAATAATATAAAATGT
>PVKS010045284.1:0-13884 GCA_004027875.1 Aplodontia rufa
GAGGAGGAGAAGAAAAGAAGAAAAAGAAGAAAAAGACCTTCCAGTGTGTGCCTGGCATTCTGCTAGGCATGTAAGCATCTCAGGATTTGGGGAGCTCAGAGTAAAGGGAAAGCAGCCACAATGGCAGAGAACTGTAGTAAGCACTAGGTCAGTGCCATGATAGAGGGTCATACAGGGGACAGAGGAGAGGTCCCAGAGAATCTTTCCAGTAGAAGTGACACCTAACTAATCATCGCTGCGTCAACTGCAAAGTCAGGAGATCCTTTTAGGTTTGAGTATCAGGACCTATGGCCTTCCATAGCTCCTTCTCCATCTGCAAAGTGGGGATAAAACATCTATTCCCACATGACTGTTCTGAGGATAAAACATGTAAACACACCACTGCTGTGCCTGAAAGAGCACTGAAGCAGTTTTGTCCTGAAAATGCTATACTCTTATTGCTTATGAGATCAAAAGTCAAAGGAACCCAAATAAGAAAAAAATACAGCTCCCTATGGGATATAACAGCCAAGCTTGTTCTTCTGAGCATTGTCCTTTGCTCACAGCTGTTAATCCCCAACTACAAATTTACTATATCTAGTTAATCGTAAGAATCTCCGATTTACACACATAATTAACGGCCCATTGTGATATCTATTATATCTATGCAGGAAAATGTACTGTATGTAATGAATAAGTAGAAATATTAATTTGCATTATGAAAAAACAAAAGGCTCCCATATAACATCTGTGCTTATATAAATCTACCCCCACACACACACGCTTAGATTTGATTTTGGAAACAAGGCTCTTTCCTCTCTTGATGGGTATTCAATAATTGTTGCTTTTAGAGAGTGAATTTGTCATCGTCTTCTCAGTGACAGTATTACTGTGACTGAAGGAGATTGCTCAGAGGAAAGCACAGAGGCACTTTTCTGTTATCACCGGTGAAGTGTTGGTAACATGAGATCTTTGGAGTAATGGCACCTGCACTGACAACTCAGTATAATTCTTGGTATTTTCCTCGGAGCCCAAAGAGGGTGAGCACAGAGGCCTTTCATCATTTTCCTGAGACTTTACGAGGTTGTCCACTCCTGTATTCACACACCTGCAAATTTTCCCCATTCAGATCATCTGATTTTATGGTTAAAATTACTACTATAATAGAATGTAAGAGATTAGTGAGGTTCTAAGCAAGGTGCACCTTACTGAAGCTTTCAAAACCTGAGAGAAATACACTGTCTCTTGTATTAAAAAAAACAAAACAAAAACACCACAAAGGCAAGAAATGACTCCATAAGAAGTTCTGTCCTACTGTCAATAGTGAACAATGAGATCAGTTACCCCACCAAAACGCCACTGGATATTATTCTCATTTTAGAGGTAGGAAATGAGAGCTAATGGGAAGGGGGGACATTCTCAAGAATTAGGTGCTTTGAAATATTATTCTTCAAAACAACTGTTTTGAGATGAATTATTATCCCATTTTACAGATGAGAAGCCTGAGTCTCAGAGAAATGAGTTTCCTAAGATGACATGGCTTCTAAAAGCACAGATTAAACAAAACTAGCCCAGTATGATTTCTAAATCCTACTTGCTCTACACAACTTAATATTGTGCAATATGATCAAGTATAATAATCAACCCTAAAATTAGGATATGAAATTATTACAATTCTCATTTTAATGCCGATAGAATGAAAGTTTGTCTCCAGAAGTCCCTCGGCTATAAATGCTCTGAGCAATCTAACCTTGGCTTCCTCCCAACAACCTAGTGTTTTTTAACTTTGCCAGCTCAAAGGACACCAGTCAGTCATGTGCCTGCTCTTTACTACTTTACAAATTAATGTACATGTTACATCCAGAAACACAAATATAGATAGCTTGGTTTTAAAATGTTTTAATCAAACATGGCAAAAGAATAGTTTGTTTCCTGTGCTTTATACCAAGATCCAATGCCTCTACTACCTTAAACTTTTTTTTTTTTTAAAAAAGAACCTACCTAGAAAAGCCAAAGACTCTTAGGCAGACTGTGTTGTCTGTTTTAATTTAAAGTCTATAGCTTTAAATGATTGCTTATGGTGATAATTAAGGAAATGCTAGATTAGACAGGGCATCAGATTTCTAGGAATAAAACTCATTTAAGTTCATTTCCACCCTAGATCTCTGCTTGAATGTTATATCATTCAATCGCAAATCTCTCTATAAAATGTCTGGCTGTCTCTTAAACCCATTTACGCTCTATGCTTCAATGCCTTTTCTTGGCAACTTTTTCCATATGCTTAACTTCTTTCAGGGACGCAGTTCTGTCTCAATTCACAGAACAGCACACCAATCAACATAAGGAGGCAGGCAGGTAAAGAAAGGAAGGAAAGAGGCACACAGAGACAAAGCAGCAGGTCCAATAAAAGTAATATTTTAGAAGGTGGGGTTTGAGGCCAAAAGAAAACAAACCTAGCACCTAGCCTCAAGCAATCAGAGAGCTCTGAACTTGGATTTATAACTCAAACACTCTGTACCATGTGCAACTTGAGACACATAACTGGTAGCACTACTGGGGATTTATGACTTATGACTTGTTCATATTTAATTTGTAACCAAACACTTCCCCTTCCTCTTAGCTACCTTAGAACTCTTGATTAACTCTTGTTTTCACAGGTCAGAGGTTAAATAAAGGAAGGGAAGCACTCCGGGGTGAGATTGCCCAGAGCACCACATCCAAGAGTGACCTTGTGCAAAGAACACTAAAATAAGTGATAAGACTAGAGATTGTTCCAGACAGCTGATATTCAAAGCCGCCTTGGGGACACGGCAGAACCTTACGGCTAGAGTTGGCAACACAGGCAAACAGGAAACTGATCTGCTCTCAAGTTACCTTCAGTGACGGAGCCACTCTTTCACGAAGAGGTCTTCACAAAATGTTTTTGGAAATAGAACTGAGAGATTTGAGTGAAAGTACAGCAGGGATTTGTGTAAGCCAAGCAGCCCTTCTCCTGCTTCACTGGACCACAGGAATTTGTCTGTCACCCACCAGATTGCCCTCCTTAGAAGAAAACCTCTACTACCATCTGACTTTGTAGCAGGGCCAGGGTAAGAGAAACAAAACTGATCACATAGAAGCACCGCAACCCTACTAAAAAGGATATGATCTAACTGCAACCACAAGGTCCACCCACTTCCAAGCACCTTACTGCTGTGCTGCTTATGAAGTTCCAAACAGATAAAAAAATTGGAAGTAGTGGTTATTATTTATTTAGAAATTATCACATGCTGGGAACTTTACATGCATTTGCTTATTGTCTTTTCATGGTAATTCTAAGTAGGTGCCATTATATCCCAGATAATAAATGAAAAAATGAGCACAGAAAGGCTAAGTAACTTGCTCAGGTCACTCAGCCATAAAGCAGATCAGGATAGAATCAGGGTCTATACCATACCACCAAGGACTTCTGTGAAAAAGCTCTCTCTCGGAAACAACATCAGTAAAGTGTACAATGCACAGCACACGCTCTATGTGTTTAACTAGGTGTTTTCAAATTATAAAAATGGAACAGTCATCAAGCTCATTGGTTTGACAGACAGCATCCATTCATTCACTCATTCTTGCCTAATACAAGCCAGGCACTAGGGCAGAGAGTTGAATGACCAGTTCTCTGGTTTAGATTTGTATGGGAACCATGATGCCATTAGGAGTGATCTAATGGAAACAACAAGAGCAAAACTTGGAAAATGTGAAAAAGACCAGCAGGCTTCCCTGAAGGGAGACTGTCAGGTGCCCACTCCCTGTGCATCAAAGCTAGATAACATTTGAGGAATAATTTAGTGGTTTCCTCAACTACACCCTTCAACAGAATTCAAGAGCCCAAGCTGAGCAATCTGGGGAGCTAGGAATCCACAACATGATCAAAGCTGGACCAGGGAAGACCATTAGTCACTCTCTTGTGGCCACGATAAAGATCCTATCCCTCTACCATTCCTGATTTTTTCAAATAAATTTTGTGCTTACAACTTATTAGATTCGTTACAAATCTAAAGAAGTGGTCTATATTGTTAGAAAAGCTTAAAACAGGCATTGCAAAGCTCCCTGGAAATATGTCTATATTAATAAATTTAAAAAAAAAGAAACACTAAAAACTAAACTTTAAAAAAAGAATGCTCAGTCAGCAAACCTCTTTGCAGAACCCAGTTTCTATAGTATAAATTCTTCAACTCATATAGTGTGGAAGAGAGCAGGAAAGTTGCCTTTTAATGAGTAACTACTAAAAGCAGAACATTCAAATGAAGGTGAGAAAATGAAGGCATTTTATTTTACTTTTGTCTGTATTAAATCTTGTGACTATTTTTTGGTAATGTATTGTAAACAGTAATTCTCTATTATTTATTATAGCAAAAACACCAAATACACATACCCCTAAACATGTGCTAAGAGAACAATTAAATAAACTATATTAAATCTAGGCAATAGATGATATTTCAGCATGTTTTCCAATATGTGGGAAAATATCCATAAAATAATAGAGAATAAAAAGGCAGTACACAATTACTGTGTACCATATGTAATCATACACTCTCACAGAAGGACTAGAAGAAAAAACATCAAGAACGGCTATTTCTAGGGGCTGGAGAGGTGCCTCGTGGTAGAGCATTTGCCTGGCACGCGTGAGGACCCAGGTTTGAACCCCAGCACCACATACACAACTAAGCGTTAGAAAAACAAAAACTAGATGAAAAAAATAAATAAAATTGACACTCTTTCTCTCTCTCTCTCTCTCTCTCTCTCCCAAAAAAAAAGGAATGGTTATTTCTAGGTCATGGGATTGTATGTAATATTTGTTTTCTTTTACATTCTTTCCTACATCTTGTATGGGTTATGAATTGAGTGTGCAGTACCTTAAAAATTAGGGTTTTTACATTCTCTATGCTACTCATAATTGTAATACTTGAAAACTCGAAAGCAATCTAAATTTTACAATAAAATGATTTAAATAAATTATGAGCTATTAAAATGATGACAGTATATATTCATTAAAGTCAGATACATCTAGAAAGATAGTTAACATGCAAAAAAATTAATATTGATATAAAAACAGGTGCTAAAATATAAGTGAGTTTTCATTTTAATATTCTCCAAATGTGCCACAATAAATATGCATTACTTTTTGTCTAGGGATGTAGTTCAATGGTTGAGCATGTGCTTAGCATGCAAAAGGTACTGGGTTTTATACCAAGCACCAATAAGTAAATAATATTACTTTTTATTAACTTCTATATTAATACCACCCTTTTATTTTCTATTTATTTTTTTTAAAGAGAGAGAGACAGTGAGAGAGACAGAGAAAGAGAAACAACTTTATTTTTAGTTTTTCACATGGCCTTAGTTGCTCCAACACTCAGTTGTGTACGTGGTGCTGGGGTTTGAACCTGGGTCCTCGTGCTTGCCAGGCAAGCGCCGAAACCACCGAGCCACTGCTCCAGCCCCAATGCCACCCTTTTAAAAAGAAACAGCCACATTGGATTCCTCTCTTCCCCCTAACTCACAAGGGGTCTTGTTGGGGGTCAGGGGAGGTGGTGGCAGGAGAACAGTAGAAAGCCTACTTCCTTACTTTAAGTGTCTTAAGTGTGATAACTCAGCTCCCAAGTGGGCTCTCTGGATGAAATCACAATTTGTACCCCCGCCCCCAGTATTGGGGATGAAACCCAAGGCCTCACACATACCAAGCAAGTGTTCTGCCACGGAGCTCTACCCTCAGTCTAGTTTGCACTCTAACTGCCTGCATCAGAGCCTCTGCTCTTCCCCTGCACCATGCTCAACCCTATCTAAGTTCCAGGGCAGGGGTGGTTAGCTAAATTTTTCAGTAATTTTCCTTAAAGAAGGAATAATCAGTCTTAATAAATTCTGGGGGGCTTCAGGAAGGGAGAGACACTCACTTATCCATGGTCACTCTGCCTTGTGAAAGGAAAGAAAAAGGAGTCAGAATCGATTTTTCCCTGCTGGATTTTGAGACCAAATCTATAAGACTAGAGCATTCATATCAGTGTCTAGTAAGCATCCTTAGACACCAGCTCTGCACTAGACAGATGGAGTTAAGAATGAACAGTACACACTGCCATCTAACCTCCAGGAACTCGAAACCTCTTGAGGGAGAGACACAGAAACAGTTAATGACAATATAAGGTGATGATGCTGTGACCCATCTGACACCAAGAGCTATGGGGGCATTGAGGAAGGGCATCACAACTAGACTGAGGTACCAGCTACATGAGGAAGAGAAATTGAATGAACGAGAATGTACTTTTATCTGGAGGCAACAAAATATGACAGACACAGACCCCTATAAATGGCTTGGGGTGCTGGACCCCAGGGTAAGGTCAGGGCAGGATGTTTTTTTTGTGTGATGTTTTTGGAAGGTGAAGATGTGGGGGAAGGAAGGAGCCTTAGCAGAAGATAAGACTAGAGAAGTCCAAAGAGCCTGGTTTGGAAATTAGCTTTCTGTGGTCATCTAGGGAGTTTAACTCTTTTTCTCAAAGTAGAGGAGAGAATATGATCAATTTTATCTTTTTTAAAAATCACATAAGCAACATAGTGCTGAAGTAACATAGTCCAAATTAAGATGAACCAAAGGCAGAAATGGAATCAGATAAGCTCAAGGCTTTCAGAGCAACATTGCCCACAGAGGTCCTCAAGGAAGGAGGCGGCTCTTTTACCTACTAAATGCAATTCTCCCCAAAGCAGAGAACTGAACCCAGGAATGCTTCACCACTGAGCCACATCCCCAGCCCTTATTTTATTTTTATTATTACTATTCTTATCATATTATTATTTGTGGTACCAGGGATTAAACCCAGGAGCACATAACCACTGAGCCACATCCCCAGCCCTTTTTATTTTAAGACAGGGCTCACCAAATTGCTGAGACAGGCTTTGAACTTGTGATCCTCCTGCCTCAGCCTCCCTAATTGCTGGAATTATAGGTGTTCAACACTGTGCCCAGCTACTGAAAGCACTTTTTCTTTTTAAGAGAGAGAGGGGCTGGAGCAGTGGCTCAGTGGTTGTTAGCACTTGCCTGGCATGCGCAAGTACACGGGTTCAAACCCCAGCACCCATGTACACAGCTAGGTGTCAGAGCAACGAAGGCCATGTGAAAAACTCAATAAAAATAGACTCTGTCTCTGTATCTCTCTCTCTCACTGTCCTTTGCACTTTGGGAAAAAAGAGAGAGAGAGCGCATGCGCGAGAGAGTGTCTTAATTTTATTTTTTCATCTGGTTTTTGTTTTTCTTCGACTTAGTTGTGTATGTGGTGCTGGGAATTGAACCCAGGTCCTTGTGCATGCCAGGTAATCACTTCTCTAGTCCCTGAAAGCAATTTTTCAGAAGGAATTGGCTCTAGGAGAAGAGACCTTAAAAATGAGCTCCTGTCAGGCAGAAGGTTGCCTGCGTCCCTCAGAAGTAGCAGACAGTGTCTAATACAGCAGGGGGGAGGTGGAGTCAGACAGCCCAGAACAGGTGTGATTTCGCCATGTACTAGAAGGCTCCCCCCGCCCCCCCGCAGCTGTCACCTCTTCTCTCTGAGGCTGTTTCCATGGCAAAAGGGCAGTATTTCCTGTTTACCTTAACAAGGTGGTGGTATGGAACAAATTAAGCAAAATACTACAAAGTGTCTATTGCAGTTCACAGAACATACCAGGCACTCAAAAATAAGTAGCTTTTGCTACGATTGTTATGTAGGAGAGGTCTACTTGCTCTCTCAGAAAAATGAATGGTTCCTAGTCATATTTGGATTATTTTAAATGCCTTTTAAATGCTGAGTGCCACACGCATATGGATATTCTTTATGATTGTTTTTAAGATTGCCTAAGTCACTGAACAGTGGTCTGAGACACTAGGAATTTTCTAAATTAATATTTATTCACTTAACACAAAATAAAGATTTTATTCCAAAGTCAGAATGAAAGCAAAGGGGGAAAAATAGATGAGGATCATAAATGTGTCACCAGTACTCTTTCAACCATTCCTTAATGAATGACTCTTTTCCAGTTAACACTACAAATACTTTCTTGTACTTTTCTGACTGAAGAAATACCATATATTGTTCTTAGTTAACTAATTAGATAAGAAAGACTTACCCTAGAGGATTTAGTATGCTTAGTGATATAAAAGACAGCAATGGTAATAAGACTCTAAGAGCTATCATTAAACAAACATATGGATTTAACATTTTTACCTTTCACAAATGTTTGGACTTAACTTTTATGGCTCTAAAATAGAACAGCTTCAGTTAATTGAAAGCCCAGTTCTGCACACAGATCTGTTCATGAGATGGGATGAAAACGCCCATCAAGCACTGTCCCTCTGCTTCCCCTCGCCTCGCCTCCGCTGCGAGGTGGGTATTCTCAGCTGCAACATGCAGATGAAGAGACAGAGCTCCAAGACAAGCAGCGACTTGCTCAAGATCACCTTCTTAGTGACGGGATGATCAGGATTTGAAGTGAGGTCCAAGCTTTCAAAGCTCATGATCCTTTTTCTTTTTTAAAAAAACCACCTTTGAATAAAATAAAATGCACCTATTCTGTGCGTACATTTAATGAGCTTTGATAACAGCATACAACTGTGTAACCACCACCCAAAATCAATACACACATTTCCAGGACTCCAGAATGTTCTCTTGTGTCCCACCCACGAGAATCTATGAATGTACACTAGCCTTAGCACACTATACTGAGATCATATGTTCTCCACCTGCTATTCCCAACACCTCTAGCTTGTTAAAATTCACTTTTTTTTTTTTTACATAAAGTAAAATTTACTCTTCTGAAAGAGATATCCACTCACACAATAGCCACAGACCGTCAAGGTACACAATGTTTCTGTGGCATATTACCCAGCTTGCTTGTGTCACCCCTTTCTGTTCAGCCATTATCCCAATCTCAGCCCCTGTCACCCTCTATAATTTTGCCTCTTCCAAAATGTCAGAGAAATGGATTAATGTAGTATATAACCTTCTAAGGCTGGCTTCTACCATGATCTTTTAAGCCACAGTGTATATTTTAGCTTTTTTCCCCACTGTAGACTAATGAGGGACAAGTTTTAAAATAACAGTCACATGGGCACTGCCATGTATCTGAACTCCAAGGTGCTGGTTGCTGTCCACCCCAAGTGAGGGGATTTTATAGGAACACCTTCAGTCCACTTAATGAATTAAAACAACATACAAATCACACAGTTTATAGGCTATATTAACACTAACAAACTGTTTGTGATGCATGTCACATATCAGTGAAATAAACCAAGTCCATCTGCACTGGAGTTAAGAATCCTCAGATCATATTATACTTTATCTTGGATAAGAAATCATGCCTACCACAAAGATCTGGCCATAATACTACAGATGGCACAAAGAGCTTGCTCCTTGACTAGAAAAGTAGGAACCCAAGTTCTTTGCCACTTGGTTGAACCAGGCGAGGCAAAGAAAGTATAAGAGAAGCCAGTTGCTCCAAACTGTTCAACTATCTAGTTTCATAGAAGAAATGAGAGACAAGAAAATAAGTGTCATACCTAGAGCCAAACACTCACAGCCAAAAGGATATTCCAACAAACCCACAAGTAGATAGTCCATCTCCAGGAAATGACAATCCTCTAACATTACTCTCCCTTTCCTTTTTCTGCTCTACTACCAAGAACAGCGCAAAAGAATATGATCTCTTTTATCTGACTTCAGAATCTAACTATTCCGAAACAATGAAAATTCATCTGTATTCCGCAAGGAATTCCCATAGTCTCTTACCAACAAGGATTTGAAATGATGTGTGTTTAGCAACAAAGCTGATGATCTTTCAGTCTTTGTACATTTTGATAACTGTTCTGACACCCATTTGGCATAGTATTCTGTGGCTCATTGATCATCAAACATTTATTGACCCTTGTGGGGTCCTGGGGCTAACAGGAGAATCAGACACAATCTCCAGTTCCAAGGTGATCACTTGCAACACCTGGCACTTTAATGGACAAAGTCCAGTGGGGGAACCAAAACATGCAAGTCAACAAGTGTAATTACTAAGCTAAATGCCAAGAGAAGTGTGCACAGGCATCAGTGATCTCTTGCACAGGAGTGTCAGCACATGCATATGGCAGGCTATCAACCCCATCAAATTTCTTTCAGCCCTAACTGGGATTGCCTAACAGAGAGTGACCAATTCTAAAATTAAATAGAAATGGTCACATTAGCGCATTTTTTATTTTATGTAAGGACATTAGAAGATGCTTTATTTTGTAGAACAGTTGAATAAAAGCTACTGGAACACTGAGTCCAATAGCTATCCCCAGAAAAAGCTACCTGATTTTTAACAATTTTCTTCTTTTTCCTTTTTCTTTCAATACAAAAATAAAAAAATAAACCCAACACCTGGCACTTTTGTCTGGGTCCAGAATGTAAAATCAAAAAATAAAATGGCAAGTCTTACAACTGTGAACTTCAATCAGCTCATTACAAACCAAAGAGACATATTTGAATGCATGTTGCTACATTCATTTACCTATTCTGCCAAGCCATTCAATTACATGATTTCAGATTTTGTATTTAAAAAAACAGCCATGTTTCTTTCAAAAGCTTGTATTTGGAGAAAAGTGATTAGCACAGCATGCTATGATACATTAATACAGTGGTTTCATTTAATGGACAATGGCAGTTTCTGAAATGCTCCCTATACTTTAAATTATTACACTTACAATTCATGACTTTAACGTGTCTCAACTTTTTTCTTTACTGCTGTACAATACACTCCACTGCCACTGTGAATGCAAACAAAACGCATTATCAGAAGAGTTCTGTTAGCATTTGTAATCTTAAGGAAAATCATTTTTAAAGGTGGGGAGTGGGTATAGTAGGTTGTTCAAACCATGTGAATACTGAGAAGGATAAGCACTATAATTGAGGGGAAAAATGCGAGTGGGAGAGAAAAGGCTAAAGCCTTTTCTTTGGTTTAAGAAAGTCTTAAACCAAAACTTAACATCCCCTCAGAGGAACAGGGCACAAAAGAGCTGGAGTTTATTCTAACCAGAAGCAGCTGTTGCGTTCGAATTAGGAAGCATTCCTAATGAATCAGCAGTTCTTACAATAAATATACTCCCCTTTGAAATGTGAGGATTCTGCTAAGAGAATTTCTTTTGATATATTTTTTACATGAACTCATTAGACAGAGAAGAGGCAGGGTCTGAGCATATTCCTTTCTAAATTACTATGGCGAACTCATCCATATCATGTGCTCAAGGTCAGTTAGGCTGGGCATAGGAAAACAAAGGACAAGCACAAAGCTTTAAAAATACAATTGCTTTGATTCAACCAGCACTCTGTGGATCACTACAAGTAAATTTCAGAAGGTGCCATGTAACTTCCAGTTCTTTTCAAATACTGGCCACTACGCTAACTAGGACGGTTAAATTGAAAAGGGATATCAGAGCGATACCAACAATGTAAGAGGCATTCTTTCTGCCTAAAGAGGAAGCCCCAAATTCCAATACAATGAAGATCTACTTGTAGAGTACATTCTGTTCCCCAGACATCCCACTTGCCATTTTAAGAGGAAAACGAAAACATCATGGATACATGTGTATTTATTTCATTCCCACCTAGGTTGCACATTCCTCTTTTTTCTTGCACCATTTCTAACAGAGCTTTCTTTAAGCAAAAAGTACTATGTCCTTATTAATACAGATAAACACTAATTTAAAGGCACATGTTCCAATAATGTGCTACTCACCAGCTTTCTTCACCTTTTAATTTGTCAGTCTCCCTCCTCTTTCTGTCCTCCCTCTCTTTTTCCTACTCTGCCCCCTACCCTTCTGTGGTGGGTTTCCAGGATTCCTGAGCCTTGGTGCAAAACCCAGGATCCCAGGAAGGAGTTAAGGGGAAATGACATAAAGTGTAACGGAGAGACTTTTAGAGCTGTCTTTTCCTTCTTGCCCCAACACCAACAGTACCTAAACCTTAAACTTGGAAATGAAAGCGAAAGGGCACTCTCTTCAGAAAAAATCATCTGGAGGCTGCTTAAAAACAGACTCGGACATGACCTTCTATCTCGGTTGGCCCTTTTGTTCCCAACAAAAGGTTAAGAGAATGCAAAGGATAGAGAATCCTGCAGATAACAGAGGGACTAAGAAGATTTAATTCTAACATCACCACATCTCATAGAAGAGGCAAAAATAAGTAGTTCCTTAGAGGAAAGAAACCTTGGACCATCTGGTGGGGGTGGATTACACAGCTTTTACTACAAAATAAGAGTCCTAATAAGGCAGGGGGATCAGCCAAAGAACAAACTGAGGAGTCCCACAGAGATCCCGCTGCTTAAAGGACAGTTTCTTGCTTTACTTTCTGACTACTTAGAAAACTGGGGCTCAAAAAGTCTCAGGAAATTTTTCTGGGATTATGTAATAAATGTTAAGAGATACGATTGAGCCCTAGTCCCTCTGGCTCCATGCCTTCATGTTGCCTCCTGTGTGATGAGCACACCTCCAAATCATGAATACATATGATTCTGCCCCCTGGGCAACACTACCTCTTCAGGATCTCTCACTTGGCTGTGAAGCTTTCACTTAGTTCCCTTCTCTCACGGAGAAGACAAGACAGGGAAGGGTTAAATCACTTGACCAATGTTACATAATTCCATCTTAAAAGTGGGACTCAATGTCCTAGGGGACAGACTAAAATGATTTCTCCTTTGTTTTACAGGATGAGCCTAACCTTTGAATAGAGTCCATGAATTTCCTAGACTGATTCATCCAGATCTGTATTTCTACAGAAATGCCTACCATGGCTGGCACCTATCTGGCCCGGGCTGTCATCAACCAAAAGGGCAGCTAGGGAATTTGAGCACCCTGTCCTGCATGTGAGGCGGAACAACTACCCTGGCTTTGAAAACTTTTTATTTGATGTAGATTGATCATATATGTGAAGGACTGGCAGGGGGAAAATAGCTCAGATGTCTGAAATGTGAACAATGATTTCTACACAAAGACACCCTCTTCAGAGCTGCTTACAATAGCAAAACATTTTCAAATGTTTACAAAATGATAGTTTTCTCAGGGACAGGAAGGAAAGTCCAAACTTCACACATTAGAAATACACAAATTACTTAAACCATGCTTTCTTTTTTTTAAAATGGAGCTAACTTGGACTGAAGCGGTGGCTCAGTGGTTGCAGTGCTTGTCTGGCATGCACGATGGTGCAGTTTCGAACCCCCAGCACCATGTACACAACAAAGTGTCGGAACAACAAAAACCAAAGGAAAAACTAAATAAAATTGATTCTTTCTCACTGTCCCTCTCTTAAAAAAAAAAAAATGGAACTAACCCCCCCTCAAAGAGTTGTCACAGGATAAACAGTATAATTCATATAACATGCTTAGCACAGTATCCAGGTAGAAAGTAATCAATAAATAACAGCAGCAGTCACTATTACTATTAACTAAAAACAGAATCACTAGGTACAAGATGAATACCATTGTGATTTAGTGTTATGTGGCCATTAAAGTGTCCTTCAGAGAGAAGACCGTTATAAAATGATTACATGCAAATAGATGAAAAATTAAGTTAAAAAGTTATATTATCTCAACCATGTAAATTTAAAAATTTGTACAGGTATACCATATATTTTACATATATTAGAAAAGGACTAAAAGTAAACACACCACAATTTCTATCTTTAGACAGTGAAATTAAAGGTAATTATTTTCTTCTAAGTCAAAAAAAATTCAAAAGTTTTTCTTTTGAATTTGGATCCAAAAACAGTTTCATTTTTCTCCTGTCAATATTAAACAGTCCCATCACCATTTTTCTTAATAGATTATACTTTCTGCTCTTTTAATTACCTTGTAAAATTTTTTTAATTGATTCTCTATTCTGCTTCACTGATC
>PVKS010045285.1:0-13881 GCA_004027875.1 Aplodontia rufa
TTTTAATATTTTAATATTTTTAATAGCCCCAAACTCTAAACAACCCAATTATCCATTAACCAAATAGTAGATAAAGTGTGACATATCAATACAAAGAATAATAAACTGTATTGAGAGTGAGTACATCTTAACTGAATGTGACAGTTAGGATAAATGTCCCCAACATAGGGTTAGGCAACAGAAGCCAGGCACAAAAGGGTATATCTAAAGGGATTCCATTCATATAAAATTTGAAATGGGCAAAATTAGTCTGTGATGTTAGACTGGGGATTACCATGCAGAGGAGGGAGTAGGTAGAAGTGGACATGCAGGAACTTCGGGGGTATCGGTGATACTTTTGTTTCATGGTTTGGGTACAGGTCATGGGGAGTTTTGCATTGGGAAATTCTTTGAGCTGTGTATTTACCTATAACTTCATAATATGTATGTTATACTTTGATAAGAAAGCACCCCTTGCAACAAAAGGTCAAGGCTGTAAGCCCAGTGCACATTACAATGGTATAACTGGGTTCCTGATCGAACCTAGAACTAAGAGAGCAATGTGTGCCCAGAACTGTAGCAGAAAGCAAGACCTCTGTGCTAGGCTGAGATAGAAATGGGTAACCAGGAAGAACTTTGTCAGCAAGTAGGTGCTGTAGGCTCAAGTTCATACTCTCTATGTAACGTGGAACCCCCGATCTGAGACACTGAAATAAAAACTGGTTTGAAACCGGTAAACCTTGTCGTGCACTGTCAGAGACACTCATAAAACCAGCTTGCTTGAGCTGGGTGAGTGAAATGTGCACACCTGTAATTCCAGTGACTCAAGAGGCTGAGACAGGAGGATTGCATAATTGTGGCCCGCCTCATCAACTTAGCAAGACCCTGTCTCAAAATTAAAAAAAAATTTTAAATGTGGTGGGGTGGCGAGGTAGGTGGTCAGCACTCCTGACTTCACTTCCCAATACCAAAAAATAAATAAATAAATAAGTGAATAAAAATGGCCCACTTGGAGGACTCCCACCATCGAGACCACTTTTGAGATACCAAGAAAATGGGCTGTTGATCATATTTTTAAACATGCAGCTAGCTGTAGATTGGTTTACAGCACACTGGTCATGGCCAAAGTATCAATTCTGTGTGGCAGGCAACGTTACTACATCCTTGCTCCAGAGCATAGCTTTCTTGTTATCCATAAGAATTTTACAAGAATTTTTGCAACTCCCCTCATTAAACCACAACTCGCTAATAATAGGTAATTTGCCTGTTCTTTGTTGTATCTCCAGTGTATAGGATAATGTTAAAGGGGCTCAAGATGTCTTGTTCAGGGGCTGGAGTGGTGATTCAGTGGTTACAGTGCTTGCCTGGTATGCACGAGGATGTGAGTTTGAACCCCAGCACCAAGTATTCAACGAAGTGTTGGAGCAACGAAAACCACGTGAAAAACTAAAGAAAATTGATTCTCTCTCACTGTTTTTTTCTCTTAAAAAAAAAGTCTTGTTCAATAAGTGGATTATAAATAGTTTGGAGCCTCACTGTGTGCTAAGCACTGTGAAGCTGTGTGTTTATTTTTATGTTTTGTGATTTTAATGGATATTCTTTTATTGTTTTGATAAATGTTTCAAGAAATTTGTACTAAGGGCCTTTGTCATTTTATTTCATAAGTCAAAACCGTATTTTCCAAAGTAGGATCTTATATTCTTGGCTGTGTATGACAAGCTGGCTTGTGTGGCCCTGGAGAGAAACTCGTAAAGAGATACTGAGTAAGACAACAGGGTTGCAGAGGAGAATTTTCAGGGATCCTGCCATATAGTCTGGGACTATTTTGAGTAGAAATTTCACATATAGTGTTTATCAATTCTCTTTATCCATGAGCCTTGACTGCTATCTGCTATTTAGGGAGTCAGAATGAGTTTATGATAAAAATACTCCATTCTCAGTATGATAAGCTCTTCAAAGGATAGCAGGTATATCGATGTTAATATTTGAAGTAAACGTCTGAATAAGAAAAGGAAAAAGAGAAAAATAGGATTCACTTGCAACTATTTCACAATTTAAAAGATGTGAGACAAATGAGTATTGTTTAACCCCAGCGCCATGTACACAATGAAGTGTCAGAGCAATGAAGATCACATAAAAAACTAAATGAAATCAATTCTTGCTCACCCGCTCTCTCTCTCCCACTGTTCCTCTCTCTCTTAAAAAAAAAAAAAGTTAAAATAAATGGTCCTTGTTGCTGTTGCTGTTTTAAATCTAAAGCCTGACAAATACAATGGAGTTATTAGTGGGCTGGGTTTCCTTGTAAGTTGGTCAGCACTTCACGTAAGTGTTTTAAGAGTCTCTCATTACTTTGATCATGATGTAATGGGAATAATGGGTAAAAACTAATGGAATTCTAGAGTTCTGTAGTCCACTCCTGAACTCCCTCATGATTTTTGTGTCTTTGCTTCTTCTCTTCGTATTGCATTTTGGGTGCGTACCGCACATGTAGCTTCCAATTCTCTCCTCCACTCGGTGTATGCAGTCTTCGGTCTTCATCTGTGCACTGAATTCCTGATGTCACTGAGCATAACTTTCCTTCTGAGACATTATGTGGTTCTTTCAATAGATTCATGGTCATCGTTGATGGTTTTTCTCTTTCTTTCTGTGCCCCAGACCCACATGGAGCTGTTTTCCAGGAAAACTTTTTTCCCTTTTCTTCCATCACATTCAGGACTGACTCTAAGATACACAGCACCCCCATTGTCTTCTTAGGGCCTGGCCTTTTCTGCTCTGCTTTTCAGGGATTCCAGCTTTGTACCAGGCTCTCAGAACAGATTTCTCATCGTTCTCATGTCAGGCTTGTCTGCATCTCTAGGTCACCCAGGACCAGTAGATGACCCTGAGGCCTCAGCACACTTTCACTGAGAAGTTCTTGAATCTGACATAAGAGGCCTTCTAAATATTTTCGTCACATTTCAATCATATATTTTTAAATGATTTAAGATGTATGAATTGAAAAGGAGGGGAGAAGATGATATTCTACACACATGCACACGTGTACATACACATACACATACAGAGTTGGTATGTTTTGGCTTATGTATACATTTTTTAAGTCTCTGGAAGGATGAGTAAGATCCTAATAATCCTGGGGGGAGGGGAGTAATGATTGGAATGGGGCAGATGGGGGTGAGGGTGACAGGAAGACTTCTTTTATGGAAGCATCTTGATATTTTTAGTGATTTGAGCCATGTGCACATGTTAGTGGTTCAATCAGTTAAATGTGCGATACGCGCTTTTCCCCCTCTACAGCAATCCAGATATCCTGAACTGGGTGTGTTTCTCCAGACATCTGGTCTGCTGTTTTGTTGGAAATGGGAGAATGATCATTTTTGTGGTTAGACAGGTTTTTGATCCTGGTTTTGCCTCTGCGTAGCCCTCTAGGTGAACTCTGTGTAGATCAATAGTTTCCATATTTTCTGTGGCAAAGGACTAATTTTTAAAATTTTTCCAATCTGCCATGGACTAATACTTTGCCAAACTACAGTAAAAATAAATTGCTGATCACATGCTTGGATGTCATGGCAATGTCAAATTCTTTAAGTCTTCTCTCAGTTTCTTGTCATGGTAGACCAGCAAAAGGCAGCTGGTAGACCAGAGTGCGTTTTGAGTAACACTGTGGAGATGGTGCTCCGTTATCTTCCAGCATTTGGTGTTGTGGATCTGAGATGAATACTGCCCTCTTCTTTAAATTTCTTATCAGTTAAAAATGTTTCTATTGTAGGTAGCCTTGTAAAGATGTTTCTGCGCCCCTGTCTGAAACAGGAGGTGTTTGTTGCAGCACATCCTTCCTTGCCTTAAATAGCGGGAAGCGAGCTTGTAGCTGGCTGGTCTGGGTGGTACTGAGGTGCTTCCGAACGTCATTCATAGAGTCAGAGTGTAATTCTTTGATTAACAGATGTGTTGATACTAGGGGTGTGTATGGGGGGGGTTATTAATCTTCTAGAAGGTCTTATTGGTAGTTTTTCGCAATTCTGTCCAGACTACCATCTGGTTGGCAGCAATTGTAAGATGCCGCCTATGGCAGAGATGTTAAAATATGGAAAAACATGTCTTAGAACATCTTGAAGAGGGACCCATGATTGTTCTAGCATCTAGTTATTGTTGAACGTTTGGAGACTTGATTTTGAGAAGTTCTTGCAATATACTTATGAGAAGCAGAGAGGAAGTCTTTGGTGACCTTCTTAGGAAATGTCACCACTCTGTCATATGGCATCTCTTGTTTTGACATCTTGGTGGAACACTGATTCTCAGGGGTTTCTTTATTAGAAGCCCTGTGCTGTAGCACCCTTGGAATGGACCAGCAGTGAGAACCTTGGCTGACTTGACACTGGTATGTCTTCCAGTGTCATCACTAATAGACTCTTCTCTCATTGAGATTTTTTTCCCCCTTATTTTCAACTTCTGTCTGTTCTGCCCCCACCATTCTGAGCTTATTACTATTGAAAGCTCAGTTATCCCATTTTTTTCTTTTAATTGTCTGTTATCTGCACTGTTTATTGTAAACATTTTATCAAAATTTTCTCATTTTTGTTCCATATTTTTCTGGCATAAATAATGGATTTTACTTTACCTGTTTTTAGAGTTCCTTGTCCACTCTGATGGTGGTTCAGGAAGAAGGGCAACACTCTCTGGGCTACCACTGTCATTCATTTCCTCACCATGTGTTTATTGAATACCCCTCTATGCCCAGCGTAGTTCTTCAGCACTGGGTGCACAACAATAAGCAGAGAGCACCTCTCAAGTTCTTTATTGGAACATTTGTTCAACTTAGTTCTATTTTTCCCAAATTGGTCTACTTTTCTTCATTTTCAGAGCTCCTTTTTAGAAAGATGTTAGCTGTTTAAAAATCTCAATTTAGAATTTAGTAATGTATTGGTAGTTTGGTGTGTGCTTTATTTTGATTTGACACAAATCTATTCTCTAGAAATAAATGAGTGTCATTTGCTTTTTAGCCGATTACACCTCAACAAGAAGGCAACAGACAAACAGCCATATAGCAAGCTCCCTGGTGTCTCTCTTCTGAAACCACTGAAAGGCGTGGATCCTAACCTAATCAACAATTTGGAAACATTCTTTGAATTGGATTATCCCAAAGTAAGTACATTGTTGTACTTATTAGAAATGGGCTGGACCATGGGTGTATTTTCCCTTCATAAGCACTGAGGAATTTGCACACTGTATAAGGTGAAGGATTTGAAAATTCACTGTTTTTTTGGGCTCATAAGATGCAAGCTTCAGTAGTAGTAGTCGCAGAACAGCAGTGGGATTGGGGAAGGGGCATAAAATCCTCTCTAACCTGTTTGTCCATCTGAAGTAGAAAATCTCCTGGAACTCAGACATGGTCAGGTGCTGGTGGTATGAGTATAGAAACCTTGTTCCCTGAGAGTCATGGTAACAGAAGGAAGAGAAGGCTGCAGGTGAGAGAGCCACCTTCAGGGGTCTGAAGTGGAATGCAAGACAGCTAGGACTAAGCATGAATCCCCAGGAGAAACTGACTTTTAACCTAGAAGGGGTTACGGTTAGTGGCAAGGCAAGGCCTCATTTTACCTAATTTTTAATATCTTTATTCTGATTTTCATGCTTAACAGTATTGCTCATACCCCTTATCTCTACACTCTGCGTCTGCAGTTCAGTCTGTCCCTGTTGAAGGACTTCTAGTTTTCTTGACATAGATCTGTATTATTTTTGCAGCTTTGTTTTAGTATTCACTTTTGAGTTTTTTGGGAGAACTTAATACACATTGATTTTTGTGCTTTGCTTTATTGCATCTTTATACACTGCCTATTTGAGACACTGCTTTTTCAAAGGGCATAGATTACCTATAAGAAGAATGTGACTTTAAATTTCTCCCTGCGTGTTTTTCAGTACAACTTAGGATCTCCTTGTTGTCTCTACTCATTTGCCTCAATTTTACTCTGCTGCCTCAGTTTTTATAGCTATTTTTTGCTACTCGAGACTCTTCCCTCCTATTTCTTTAGGATGCTGTAACCCACATTGTCAGAAAGACGATGAACATACCACCCTGTTCCTGGGGACTGGTGTTCATGTTCCACTTTCTTTCCTTTTAATCCTTATTCTGTTCAGTAGCACCAATGAAAAGAATAGCAAAGACAGAGCCATTGTAGACTTAATGCAGCTCTTAAATATGGGGACATGAGTATCATTCGGTTCTTTTTAATGTTATTTTTATATTATCACTTTGTGAGTTTGGGAGTTTAGGTATTATAAGCTAATCTAAAGCAAAACACATTTCTTTGGACCTGTATATGTTTATATTTAACAATTTTAGATATTTGAATTATACATGTATAACATGTAGTCAATCAAATATGTCATTTTCAAAAAATAAGATATGGTAGTATGTACTTGATTTTTTTTCTCCTGTCAAACTAAAGATGCAAAATATGACCTTTTATGATGTGGAAAGAATGAAAGATATAAGATTAATTATAAAGTAAGCTTTGTGATAAGAAAAATGGAAGTTTTCCAAGCGCCATGTGATATAAGTAAATGCAAAAGAAATTTTATTTTTATGAATGAAAGCATATTTTCATTCTTTGTGAATAAATCTTAGGGCATAGCTTAGAATGAGAATATTATACATTTATTGATGTGGAATATAATCTCACATTTCACTTACTTTGCCATCATCCTACCATTTCCCCATTCAATCACTTTACCGCCCCCTACACACACAGCCCATTCAATCACTCTAAGCCTTGGTTGTTTAATTTTTATGTTGCAGCCTTTCTGAACTGGTAAGTCATGGGATTTAAATGGTTAAGAAAGTTTGTGCTAGGGCTGGAGTGGTGGCTTTGCAGTTATGACTGGCATGTGCGAGGACATGGGTGTGTACCCCGGAACCACATACACAACAAAGTGTTGGAGCAATGAAAGCCACATGAAAAACTAAATAAAAATTTTTTTGCTCTTTCTCTCTCTCTCTCTCTCTCTCTCTCTCTCTCTTTCTCTTTCTCACTGTCCCTCTCTCTTAAAAAAAAGGAAAAAAGTTTGTACAGCCTTTAGATATAAAAAAAAAGTTCATTTTTTTTTCTTTCTTGTTCTTTTTAGAGAGAGAGGGAATCAACTTTATTAAGATTTTCCATCTGGCTTTTGTTTCTCCAACACTCAGTGGTGTATGTGATGCTGGGGTTCAAACCCTGGCCCTCACACATGCCAGGCAAGTGCTCTACCACTGAGCCACCACTCCATCCTCTAAAGTTCTTCAAAATAACCCTGGGATATATGCTTCATTAATTATAAACATTTGGGGTGAATCTGTGATTGATTTCTTCTGAATGAATTTTTTTTTTTTTTTAAAGAGGGAGAGAGAAGGACAGAATCAATTTTATTTAGTTTTTCATGTGGCTTTCATTGCTTGGACACTTTGTTGTTTACGTGATGGTGCTGGGGTTTGAACCTGCGTACTCACACGTACAAGGCAAGTTCTGTAACCGCTGAACTACCGCTCCAGTCCCTGAATGAAATTTTTAAAAATAATTATAATTCAGGATCATTTCAAGCTCCAGTTTTACTTAGGTCTTTTATCATTTGTGATATATTATGGAGACATTTGAGTTGTTTGGGAAGAAAGCTATTTTGGTGCTTATTATAAAATAAGAACCAACATATGCAGGAGATTATTCCTGTGTTTATAAGGTAAACAGTTTTATTTTCTAATTATTAAAATGTTATTAGCTATGTAAATATAACGTTTAGAAACCAGAGGAAAAGTGCATGTGATCTCAGGGGAAATTTTTGACCACACAACATTTTATTTATTCTTTTAAAAACCAAATGTGGAAGAAAAAAAAAACTAACTAAAAACCAAATGTGGGGCTGGAGTGGTGGCTCAGCAGATGGAGCAGTGGCCTAGCATGCACAAGGACCCAGGTTTGAACCCCAGTACCACATATATAACTAAGTGTCGAAGAAATAATGGACAGGCGAAAAAAGAAGTAAAATTGATTCTCTTCTCTCTCTCTCTCTTTAAAAAAAAAAAAAAGAAAAGAAAAAAGAAACCGTATGCAATGGCAAATGTTTCATGAGAGACTGAAGTTAAACCACAGAGTTCACAAATCTGAGTGTGAACAGGTGCTGAGTTTGTGTCACCACGGAGGCAAGTAGTCACAAAATAAACAGTTACATGACTACCAGGCCCAGCACACTTTATTAATATTTGCTTTTTGTTGAGTGTGAATAATCACTTTATAAAAAGTATGGAAGCATCTTTGTTCTGGACATAAGTTTTTCCTCTGCTCTTAATATTTAGAGCATCATGGGCCATTTTGGGGAAAAAGGTAGAACATATGTTGAAGTTTTAACTTTTTGTTTTGGGCATGTATTTACTAGTGGTAGTTCTAAATAACTAGGTTTTAGTTTGGTAAGATTACACTAATTGCCCTGAAACATTTCTATGCGTCAAATGTCTTTTAAAATATACCTTTATGTTGATATATATATTCTTTGAAGATATAAAAAATTTTTTTAAATGGTACAATTTATTTTCTACAAAACTGACTGCTCATTTGGCGTTAACATAGAAGGAATTTGGAGGGAGATGCAGCAGTAACAGGAGGATTCGGTATTCTGCATCTGACATGACTTGCCCACCTCACTTCAGCTGCATGAACACTTTTTGAATTAGTGGCCAGTTATCAACAGTGCAGCCATGGTGATTGGGATTTTTTTTTTTCAAATGCAGAATCTATTTAAATTGTTTTGGATTCTTCGTTATCAATGGTGTAGCTAACCTTGTGAGGAATTTTTCTAACCAAGCCATTATCTCACAAAGATTTAATGACTAAAAATAGGATCAGTTCAAAGATCAAGTACAAGTGTTGTTTAATACATATAGTAAAATGAAGTCTGAAAGATTAGGAATTTATCAAATGAACTTGAAAAACTGTATCAACAATCTGGTTCTTACGGGTAGATAACAAATATTCAACCTTACCTGTCAACACTGTGAATTTGGAATAGTTTTCTTCTAAACCATCCTCTTTCTTGTGTCTTTCACTCAAAAGTTACCCAGGGGGGCTAGAGTGGTGTCTCAGAGGTTGGAGCGCTTGCCTGGCATGCATGAGGACCCGGGTTCAAACTCCAGCACTACATATACAAATAGGTGCCAGAGAAACAAAGGCCAGATGAAAAAAATAAAATTGATTCTCCCTTTCTCCTCTATCCTTCTTTCTGTTTAAAAAAAAAAAAAAGTTACCCAGGAACAAATGTTTTAACAAATGTATTCATCACCTGTTCTGTGCCTGCAAATGTTGTAGGCATTTGGGGGTCTAAGTACCTTCTGCCGTAGGATTCATATTCTATTTTAATCCAAATATTATAAAAATTTTATGTAAATATGTATAAAGGAGTTATTTGTAAATAAAAACTCAAACTATTTCAAGATATTCCTACTTGATAATTTAATATAATCGATCCATTCATGAACACGTTTTTCAGGACAGGAGATGTAGCTCAGTGGTAGAGTGCATGGTTAACCTGAACAAGGTCCTGGATTTAATTCCCAGCACCAAAAAAAAAATCAAAATCAAAATCCCCAAAACTTCTATTTTAAAGAGATATTTTATTCTGTGTATTACAGTAAAAAATTTACATTTATAATGTGTACAGGACTGGATTGGTGAGTTTTTTAAATATTTGTACATTTAAATCTGTTATTTAATGCATCTAAATTTATTCATAAATGCAAAAAAGTAATATTCATCACTACTGCAATTTCAGATATTCAGTTCTTAAACATTAAGAGGCTGAATGTTCTTGCTTGTGATTTTTTAATACCTACATTGTTCTCAGCTTTGTAGTCATTTCACTGTTGTAAAAGAAAAAGGAAAAAATTACTTTGGGCATTTGTATTGTATAAGCTTTCTTACTAGTAAGATATAATAGAAACTAACCTTATGCCTAGTTTGGAGTTCAAGTCTAAAGTTCATGTACTCAATCTGTATCTGCTTAGAGTATAATTTACCCTTACATCCCTTGCAGATTTATAAAGTTAAGTGTTTTCTTGAAATGTCCATCTTAAAGTTTTTAAATATACATTGTATAGTTTTAAACATACATTTATACCTAATCCTTTAGAAAGCATAAAAATACCTGAAGAGTTACTTTTGTATGAGCTAAAAAGTCTCCTACCCATTTAATGTCTTGTGTCATTTACAGTGTAGTTGGAAGGATTTAACTATTTTAATACAGAGATTCTTAGCAAATAAAATGAAAACAAAGATGGCTGTCATAGCTGAAAAGCAGAGATTCCTCATTAAAATTTGATACTTTAGGAAATACTTGGAATGCTTCCTCCACTTTGGTGTTTGTGTGTGTTGTTTTGTTTGTTTTGAGAAAGAGGGACCGTGAGAGAGAGAAAATCAATTTTAATTAGTTTCTTATGTGGCTTTCATTGCTCCGATACTTCATTGTGTGTATGGTCCTAGGGTTTGAACTCTAGTCCTCGCACATGCCAGGCAAACACCTTAACTGCTGAGCCACCACACCAGCCCCCCAACCCCTGTTTGATTTTTTTTTTTTTAATATCAGCAACAGTTATATAAAAGTTATGTGTTTTAACAGTCTGCACATTTTTTGGATAATGTAAGTTGAGTTTCGTTTGCACTCTGGCAGATCAGAAGACATTTGTTTATATTTTGGAATTAAGTTTAAGAGGTGTAAATCAATAAAAATTAAAACTTTAAACCTCGCACCTGAATACAGGTAAACTGTACCTCCCTTGCTTATAATCTCCCTTATTTATCACCATAGACTTCTTCAAATATTTGTGCTTTTCTTCCCATTGAATACATTTTTAGCACTATATTTTACAAATTTTTTTCTTGCTGTTGTGGAATTGTATTGCTTAGAAACTTTCTTCTGGGGTTGGGGATTTAGCTCAGTGGCAGAGCACTTGCCTAGCACGCGCAAGGCCCCAAGTTCAGTCCTCAGCCCTGAAAAAAAAAAAAAGAAATTTTCTTATACTGTATTTACCCCTCATACCTACAAAGCAGCATGAATTCTAAAAAACATAAGGGAAACTAAGCTATGTTTGGGTAAAACAGGCATTCCTTAAAGCAAGTCTGGCTGAACAACTTACCAAAGTAAGAAAACTAATTGTTCCTTTTGCCCTTTGGACAGTCGCTTAACCTTCCCAATCTTCATGCTGATGGCCACTGCCTTTTGGTGGGTGAACTAGCATGCTGGGAGTCTGGACAGGAGGGTTGCTGACACTTGTATGACTTAGACTCGACTCTGGGCGATTTCAGGGGTGTGGCAGAAATGACGCTCTCTCCATTTGCAGATTTTTATCTGGCCTCTAAAGAGCACGTAACTATAGAGTTGGTTTTAATCCTCCTTGAGTGGTAGTTTTAGTTATCATTAAAGGTACATATTGGATAGGATCCATAATGAACAACAGTAGATAGTGTGTGGAAAGATTAAATGGTTTTCATCACTGACTTAATTATTAAGAAAACATTTTTTTTTCATTTGGAAAAAAAAAATCTTATTAGCTAAACCTTCTTCACTGACCTTAGTCCTGGTGTGTTTGTGCTCAGGCTCCACAGTGCAAGGGATTGAATCCAAGGCATTGTGCTTGCCAGGCGAACACTCCAGCACTGAGCCACGTCCCCAGCCCTACAGATTTCTTTATTGCCAGCCAGTGACGAAATAAGATGTATTTGGCAAGCAGTGATTAATTATTATGCCCAGTGGTATTGTAAACATCTCATTTCCACTTTTTACTTATGTGTGCTCATCAACAGAAATAAATAAAAGTCTTTTCCATTACCCAAGTTAGACCCTGTGTGTTAGACACTTAAAGTGTTATGTCCTAAGCTTGTTTTACTTTTTTTTTATATATGTAATTTTTTTTTAAAAAAAGAGAGTGGGACAGTGAGAGAGACAGAAAGACAATCAATTTTTTATTTAGTTTCTCATGGACTTTCGTTGCTCGGACACTTCATTGTGTACGTGGTGCTGGGGTTTGAACCTGCGTACTCGGCCATGCAAGGCAAGTGCCGTAGCCACTGAGCCACCGCTCCAGCCCTCGTTTTACTTCTTAGAATTCACAGCTTTGTTATCTTTTTTCATGGATGTAATTAACTCCCTTTCTGTGCTTAAAAATGCTCAACCAGTTTTAAGAAAGAGGATTTGGTAGGAAATTTGTCATTGAGTCAGTGAGAATTTATTACCATTTCTGGAAAAAATTACTACTTAGAATGCATATCCCACAAAATAATACATCTTTGTACCTGAGAGCACGTACTTTTAACATTTAGTAATTTACTAAATGGTAACTGAGAGTTTTATTTCAAGGTTTTATGAACCCGGCTGTGCGTCAGAATCACCCCCAGAGCTTCTGATTCAGAAGTCTAAGAATAGGGTCCAATTCTCTTTTTAAAATAAATGTCCTAGGGTAATTTTGACAAAGCCATTCAAGTGTTAAGAAATGACTTTCTAACTAAACATAGCACTGAACAAAATGAAATCCTGAATATTTTCATAATTATAAAGTACGGTTTTCAAGATAGTAAATGTTCAGATAGAATTCCATTTTATTTGAAGCAAATTATATAACAAAAAAAGATCTAATCTCATTTTGTCCTTTAAGTGTATCCTCATGGGATTTTATTTGTGATTTATAGCTCCTTCATGACATAATATTGTGCTTCACAACAAAGCTTCTAGAAGATAGAGGATGTATTTATTTTGCTTCCTTCCTTTGTTGCTTTCTGCTGGGTGCCCTGTGAGCATGTAGTCTTCACTGAGAAATGCCCTGGAAAAGCTCCAGACCCACTTTACCCACTAGAGCCTGCCTGTCTGGAATCGGGCGAGCCTTCAGCCTTGGGCACTCCCAGCCTCTGCCTGGTTCCTTCTGCCTGCACACAGGCCCCTGTCTTGGAGGATCTTTCCTCTATTTAACACTTGTTACCATCAGTGTTTGCATCCATTACAAATACTCTCACTTATTTTTTTTTTTTTTAAGAGAGAAGGACAGTGAGAGAGAGAGAGAGAAAATCAATTTTTATTGAGTTTTTCACATGGCTTTTGTTGCTCTGACAATTGTGTATGTGGGTGCTGGGGTTTGAACCCGCGTACTCACGCATGCTAGGCAAGCACTGTAACCACTGAGCCACCACTCCAGCCCACAAATATTCTTTTAACTTATAAACTTTGTTTATATGATTGTTTTTCTTATGCTTTTGGTCGTTTGTAAATGCTATCAATAACTGCTTATTTTTGAAGAAATTAATTCACATAAAACATCTTCTTTGCCTAGTATGAAGTACTCCTTTGCGTACAAGATCATGATGATCCAGCCATTGACGTATGTAAGAAGCTACTTGGAAAATATCCAAATGTTGATGCTAGATTATTTATAGGTAAGCAACAAATTCATTCTACACCATGCATTTTATTTTGGTAGCATTAACTCTCCATAGTCTTTTTTGCATTAAACTACAGATTAAGTTGTTTGCTACCCATTGATATTATTAGCATGTTTGCTCTAAGCCTGCTGTTTGAGGAGTGAAAGATGTTCACATTCCTTTGAGAAAAGTTATAAAAACAAAGATGTTTTGTTTTGTTTTATATCTTGTCTTTGTTTTTTTCCCCAAAACCTATGATTAGGGGCTGGAGTGGTGGTTCAGCAGTTACAGCACTTGCCTAGCATGCACAAGGACCAAACCTCAGCACCACATGCACAACTAGGTGTCAGAGAAACAAAGAACAGATGAAAACAATAAAACTGAAATTGATTCTCTCTCTCTCTCTCTCTTCCTCTCTCTCCCCCTCTTTCTCTTTAAAAAAAACAAAACCAAAAACCTATAATTAACAAAACACACACACACA
>PVKS010045286.1:0-13860 GCA_004027875.1 Aplodontia rufa
GATTGTCTCCACTCATCTGTGGAGGTGGGGACTAGAACCTGGACAATGAGAAAGTTGGTCTAGTAGCATGAGTTAAATCCAGATAAGATGTAATGCTTTACAATCTACTACTTTTTTTAGAATTACAGAGGGAAGGGGAAGGGAGGGATAAGAGAGGGCAATTGGGGGGGGCACTCCTGGGGATAATTGCAATATCCAGAATATATACACATTTTATATTATTTTGTTAAAATCTTGTAAGATTGTTCAAAAATAAAATAAAATAAAATAAAATAAAGTTTAATGTGTATAATCTCAGCTTTCCATTATCCCTTTTCTGCTGAAGTGGCTAAACTCCTCAGTAATATCAAGAAAACAGAGAAGGACTATGCACACTGTCCTTTGGGTAAAAGGCATTAGAAAGTGTTTTAATATATTGTCTGCTCTTTGCAATGGTTACAGGAAGCTCAGCACCAATGTGCACTCTACAAATTTGAAATTATATATTTCCCTCTGCATTTCTGTGTCTAACCTTCTAAATATGTACTTATTTTGCCCCCCAAGTTTTCTCACTTATCTGATTTCCTAATTTGGTTACTTTTTTGTATTTTTCTCCATCAAAACTTTTATGAGGATACTTACAAGTAGATAAAGAACATATTTACCTTATATGTACATCTGTATTTCTTCAATTTCTTAGTATATTGGCACCCTGATAAAGACCAGGAAAGGATTCATGAAACAATGGCACAGCAACAACAATAACAGATAGGATCCCCATTGAGTGCCGAATGCCAAGTCCTGGCAGAATTCAGTGGACAACCTCTTCCCCAGATGGGAACCAAATACTGGGAGTCTTAAGTAGTGCTCAAAGTCACATGGTAAGTTTGCTTCGGAGAGCCTGCCATTTGAGTTTCTGACTCTAGACAGTCTAGTGATTGTCAAGCTGTCTGTGGACTCCTCAAGTCACTAGAGGCTTAGATCATGAAAGGACTGAGAGGTGCTGAAGCTCCTCAACTTCCCCTAGAAGTCTTCTATTGGTTTACATTCGACCTAGTGATTCATCCTCAGAAATGATTTCTTTGTATTTATTTGCATCTATTTCAAATACCTTTTCTGTAACTTATTCACTCTGCATAGTTGATTTTGTAAAACAAAAATCATTAGTAAAAAATTGAAATTTACTATAAGAAAACTCAAGAGCTGAGAAACTCTATCATTAAAGTAATTGATACTCCCAAAAAGGAAGTATCAGATCTAAAATCTGCAGTCAATGACATGAAAGAGAGCTTGGAAGAATTTAATAATAGACTAACTTCAGTAGAAAACAGAACCTCACGTGTTAAATCCAGATAAGATGTAATGCTATACAACATAATCTTTTTTTAGAGATATTGTGGGAAGGGGAAGGGAGGGATAAGGGTGGGTATTTGGGGGGCACTCCTGGGGGTAATTGTAATATCCAGAATCTATACACTTTTTATATTATTTTGTTAAAAACTTATATGGTTGTTCAAAAAATTTTAAAAATAAAAAAAGAAAAGAAAACAGAACCTCTGCTATTGAAGAAAGAATATCTGCTATTGAAGAAAGAATGAGGACAGGCTGACCAAGCTAGAGTGCACCAATGACAAAAAAGAAAACCAACTAAGATAACATGACCAGAATTTTTTAAATGTCTGGGTTGAAATGAGAAGAAACAATATGAGAGTAATTGGGATACAGGAAGAAATTGAGACACGCACAAATGGTATGGGGAACATCCTCAAGAATGAAAGAAAACTTTTCTCATATAAAAATAGAATCAGACATGCTCATCCAGGAAGCTTATAGGACACCCAATAGGCCTAATCAAAGGAGAAACTCACCAAGACACATCAATTCAAAATGTACAACCAAGGAAACAATATTAAAAGCAGCAAGAGAGAAATGCCAAATCACATTCAGAGGTAAACCAATAAGAATTGTTTGTGACTTTTCAACCCACTCTCTGGAGGCAAGAAGGTCTTGGAAAGGTATCTTTCAACGTCTTAATGACCACAACATGCAGCCAAGAATTCTATACCCGGCAAAACTCAGCTTCAAATTTGATAGATAAATAAGAACTTTTCATGATAAGACAAAATTGGCAGCATTCATAAAAAAAGAATTCTCAAGGAAACACACCAGACAGAAGAACAAGTAACTGATACCCAAAACCCACAAACAGAGGAAATTCAGCAAAAGTATCACCTACCAATAACCAACCAAGACAACCACAGAACTAGCTAAATAAGAAGCAATGACTATGAACCAACTACACACTTCTATTTTAGTGCTGAATGTGAATGATTTAAATGCACCACTCAAAGGACACAGACTAGCAGACTGGATCAAAAAACAAAATCCAAAAAAATGCTGCTTACAAGAAACCCACCTAACAGGCAATGACATCCACAGATTAAGGGTGAAAGGATGGAAAAAAAAATCTACCATGCATGTGGCCCTAGACAGCAAGCTGGCGTTGCAATACTAATATCCAATAAAGTAGATTTCAAACATAAATCAATCAGAAGATACAAAGAAGGCCACTACTTAGTACTAAAAGGAACCCCACAACAGGAAGAAATAACCATAGTTAATATTTACTCTCCAAACAACAGTGCACCCAACTATGTGAATAAATTACTTCATGACATCAAACCACTCATGGACCTTGACACAATAATACTGGGAGACTTCAACACTCCTCTGTCACCATTAGATCATCAAAACAAAAAATCAATAAAGAACTCATCAGCCTAAATAACTCCATAAATCAAATGGACTTAATAGACATATATAGAATTTTCCATCCCAAGTTAGCAGAATACACCTTCTCTGCAGCACATGGATCCTTTTCCAAAATAGATCATATTCTTATTCAAAAAGATAATCTCAGCAAATAGAAAAAAGTAGATATTATTCTGTGTATCTTATCAGACCACAATGCCATGACCCTAGCAATCAACAAAAAAAATCATAATAGAAAACATACATATCCTCGAAAAACTAGGAATAAGCTCACCATATGATCCTGCTATTCCTCTCCTGGGTATTTTTCCAGGGCATTTAAAATCAGCACACTATAGTGACACAGCAAAATTGATATTCATAGCAGTTCAATTTACAATAGCTAAATTATGGAAACAACCCAGATGTCCCTCACTGGATGAATGAATCCAAAAACTGTGGTACATATATACCATGGAGTTTTACTCAGCAATTAGAAACAATGATATTGCAGTCTTTGAAGGTAAATGGATGGCTATGGAAGAAATTATGCTGAGTGAACTCAGTATAACCCAGAGAACCAAGGGGTGAATGTCTTCATTCATCTGTGGAGGCTGGAGCTAGACCCTGGCCATTGAGAAAGGAGGTCAATTATCATGTTTCATATCCAGATAAGGTATAATGTCATACAGCCTAAGGCATTTGTAGAGATGGATTGGGAAGGAGGGGGGAGGAAAAAGGTGGGTAATTGGGGGGCTCTTTGGGGTAAATCTAATTTTCAGAATTTATATACATATTATATTATTTCATTAGAAGCTTGTTTGTTCAACAAATAAATTACTGAATTAAAAAATTTGGAATTTACTGAGCAGTTCCAGGGTGCTAGTATTTGTTAAGTAACACATAATATGGTATGACTTAAAGAAAAAATAAGCCAAAGATTTGAAGTGGTAATCAATATTTCATGTGAGAAAGTGGCACTCCATTTCACTTCTGAAGGAAAACACTTTATTTTGGCTAACTTTCTCTACGCACTGTTGATGCCTTTATCCCCACTAGGTAAAGCCAAGCTGCTGCTGGGTTGTTATATGCCTACTGAGCAGAGAGCCTGGCTAAGTCTCCATACGTTTTCTCAGAGTCCTCTACTTTCCTAGCCTCAATCAGACTTGAGTGCTAGTAGCCATCAGAAGCCAAATCTCTGTTAACTAAGAGCAGGGCACTTAGCATCCCAGGGCTGCCACAGGGTTGGGTGCTGGCCAGGACTCCAAAAAGGCTGGCTTCCTTGCTCTGGATCTAGGCTCCTATGTCCTCTTCCACTATCCCTTTGAAGATCACATTTGCAGCTCACACAAATGATCTTCCATAACTTACAAGGGAGACTATGATACAACTCCTCCCCCTTGATTTTCAAGATCACAAAGTTATATTCAGTTTTCTCAATGAGCAAATTTGATAAATGAAACAAATGGCAAAATAATAACTTGGGGAGGTTATTGGCCACCTAGAGAGGTAGCAGATATATGCATATGTCTATATATTTTTAACATTGATATAGATATCATAATCCTCTGAAAATTAAACTTGGCCTGAATCCCTAATATAGGGCTTATAAAATTCCAAAGCTCTCCCCATAATTGCACCAATTCCTGAGAAAATTCCTCCAGGCCCTTTTACTGATTTCCACATGAAACCCAAATCCCTCCAGCTTTCATGAGTTTAGTCAGCTTGATCATGGCTCCCAGTTAAGTTTCATTCTGGTGACCCACACTCACCGGCACCAGAGTTTTCCAATTTCATTATCTCCCAGGATCTCTTCCACATCTTCTTTCTTACTTCTGCTTGTTGGTTCAGCCAACACTCTAGGAGTCAGTCTATCCCAAAAGATTGTCTGAATCCCCCCAAAGGAATACAACGGTCCCTGATTAGACTCCTGCATTTGCCTGCCAACATCTCATCAGATAAACCGTTTTACTTCCCATTGGACAAGAATCTTAGCTGGGAAGGCCCAGAGAGCTTTCAGTGGAGCCCTCACCCATTTTATGGGTCTGAGGAAATCCACAACAGAGGATAGACAGAGAGGGGTGGCAGACACACAAGACCTTTTCCCAAGGTCAAATAATGTAACCAAGTTAGAGCCAAATACCAGCATGCAAATCTTGCTTAAAAATCTGTTGTTTTGCCTCCAGAAACTACTTGTTGATCTAACAGCATGGTGGATACAATGATTCCTAGGATAGGAATAGGCAGAAAATGTGGATTATCCAAATAATAGACTACACTGGGCGTGCTCAGAACTGTGTTCATGGAATTGCTCTTATCTTTTCACAGATAAGTAAAGAAATGAATAAAATCAATTTTATCCAATCTATGGCAAGTGATACTGGTAAAAATAATTGTCAAACTGAAGCTTGCAATGGCTAACATCACACATGGTAAAATTTATACCTGTAAAATTTGATCCAGAAAGTTGGACACTGTGGAAGTACTCATCACAAAGCAAAACTCACAATGTCAAAAACCATAATCAGTAAAATTTCATAGTTATTAAAAAGTGACCAACAAATTAGGCCTCCAGAGAAAAAGTTATATGAAAAAAATTAATTTAGATAAATAACAGTTTCAAGAAAGTCAAAGCAGAAATAATTGGAGGCCATTTAATTGCACTTCATAGAAAATTAAGCAAGAAATTAAATTGGGTAATAAAGTTTACTCTAAAAATACACTTTCAAAAAAAATAAATAAATAAAAATAGACTTTCAATGAATATTACAGGGTATAGGTATAATTCTTATTTAAACATTTGTATTACAAACACAGTGAGGAGTTCTCAGCCCCAAGACTCCCTTCTCCTGGGGAAGTCTTTTCTTTCTATCCTTTCTTAAATAAACACAGTTTGCTCCACTTGAAAAAAAAAGAACCAGAGTGGAGGGACTGAGTGAAAGGAAAGGAGAATTAGTTCTTGGGACCAAGTGCAAAGCAGGCATTTTACATTGGTGATGAAACCACAGCAATGCTCCACATTCAATTAATAATTACAGGATGATTTCTTTATTTGTCTAAAAAAGCAGATCTCTCTGCCTCTCTGGCCTAGCTAATCAATGGACTCTTTCAGAGCATCCTTCCAGGTACACATTTATCTCTTAATCCCTTTTTTTCCCTTTCCTGGTCCAGGGGAAACAGAGAAGGGACAGCCACCAAGACACACCAAATCTAAACCCAATGTCTTGCCCATAAACAGGAATTCCCCATGCAGAACAGAAGGCTAACATCTATCCACTAGGATTTCTCTTGAACATAAATATAAGTGACTAGAATCTGGAAAGAGGTGAAGGGGCAACTGATATAAGACACCCAGAAATCACTTAATTCTTGTGCTGACAATAGGTGGAAAACAAAAGACTCTTCTGTGCACGCTTGGAATTGCACACCGGGAAATGCTCTTATCTTCTCATAAATTAGTGAATAAATGAATATAATAAATTTTTTGCTCCAATCTATAGCAAGCAATATTGGCGAAAGCAATCAACTGAAACAAACTGGCAATGGATAACATTTCAAATGCTTTGCAGGTTTGCCATTGTAAGAATTTTGTTTCAAGAAAAAAATGGAGAAAAGTAGTATTTCTATGTGTTCTTCATCTAGACATCACAGAATCTTACAAAATAATTAGCATTATTACTTGTTTATACATCTGCACCCTCTCTCAAGGACTGGGAGTCCCCTGAAGCATTGGATGGGTCTCCAGCCTAGAGCCACTTCTAGGATATAATTAGCATTCATCCTCTCTTGAGGAGACAGATGCCATCAAGGACACCCCCCTACAAATCAACAGAAAAATGAATAGACTAGAATTTCCCTTATCCAAAAAAGAAAATATAAAATCTACAGTTCTAGATAGCTCAACTAACAGCAAGACAAGAGTTACAAACCCTGAAAATCTCACATAAAGAACAAGCAGAAAATGTCAAGCTGGAACACACACATTGTGTCACCCAGCCAGATCCAGCCGGCCACTTGAAAATTGATAGTATCAGTAGCCACCATTGAGTGCTGCTCGCCCATATTTGGGAATGTAAGTTAAGTACAGAGCACACTTGATCTGACCAAAATGATGGAGCTTGCTCAGCAGCAACCCATTTCACAGAAAATGGACTGGTCCTCAAAAAAGGAAAGACACACAGAAAAATCTAACTCATGATCTCCGATTGTAACCAGACGTAATATAGATGCTCAAGCTCCATCCTACTAAAGGGAGTGACCAGTAAGGCCAGGGGGAGTCCAATGCTCTGCAATGATCAGAAAGCTGCCAAGTGATTCCGCTGCTCATAAAGGTGGGCATGTTAGTTAGCAACACCTGGGGAGGTTTTTTAATTTTTTTTTTACTTATTTGTTTTTCATTGGGGCATTATCGTTGTACATAATGATGAGGTTTGTTGTTACATATTCATAGATGCACACAATACAGCAATACAATTTGGTTGATATCTACCCACAGCAACCCTCCTTATCCTCCCCCCCACCTCCTCAACCCTTGGTCACTTGCTTCTCTTTCTGGATCATATATTTTTCCTAAAATACCCAAGTCTAGTTGGGGAGATTTTGTTAATCGCCGATACTAGGCTCTGCCCTGACCCATCCAATCAGAATCTTCATAGAGGAACCAAAGCCTGGACATTGTTAACATTCAGGGTTAAGAGCCCTGGAAACCACAGCCTGCGCTCTTTCCTCCCTCTCTTTCTCTCCGTCTACACCTCTAGTATAACAAGCAATGTCATGTGCTCACCAGAAAGAGTTGTTTGTGGTGAGCGAACCATAGCTATTTAGCAAATCTGGCATTGAGCAGCAGAGGCTGTTGCCTAGGGATACTGTAGAAGAGAAACCTGAAGACTCTAACCTGGGAGGATCTGGAGGACAGGAGCCATATTTAGGTGTCTCTGTGTCCCCAGCTGATGTAGTTCAGTATTCTTAACTCTATCACCCACAGCAGACATTCCATCCAAATGCTACTGGGAGCACTGCTGTAAAGCCAAGTCAGTCTGGGGAGGGCTGCAGGAACACCAGGCCATGCAGACCCCACAGACAGGCCACCTCCAGAAGCACCATGGAGCTATCTCCATGTGGACCAAATCTCCTTGTGAAACACAGAGCTGCCTTGAAGCCAATCTTGGAGCAGTGCCTGAATGTGGAGCTGACCCATCTCATGGCCAGCATCTGCCTAGCACACCACCATAGAGACAGCTCAGGGCCAAGTGTCCCACCCACCACCTGCCAGGAGGCAACAAGAAAATTTTGGATCCTCCCAACTGCACGGTAGAGGTGTAACACAGAGCAGATGGCTAATGGTCCAGCTGGGCCCTGGAGCCCCATGCTAGGCATCGTGCTTAGGTTTCCCAAACTCTGCTAAGTCAGATTCTCTGACATTCAGGGCTCTTTCAGAGAAGGATAGAAAGCTTTTGAATGATGACAGAGATGTAATGGGCTGGCCTTGCTTTCCAAGAGCCATCCCCGTTGGCTTTGAATGAGGATTAGTCACTGAACATTTGCAGGAGCACTTGGGGCTGGTCATGGCCAGGTACAGACAAGGACAGTCAGGAGAAACCACCTCTGGCCCATGCCTCTGTTGAGAGTGCACTGCAATGAGTGACACGCACGCTGTCCGCTAGTCATGACACTAGGCACGTTCCCTGCTCTGCTTCTCTGCTTCTCCCTTTATACAAATGGAATCCAGACACCGCCTCCCAGCTTTTCTGTAGCAATTGAGCAGAAGTGGCCAGAGCACACAGCAGGCGCTCAGTAAGGAATAGTCCTCATCATCACCCTGACATGCTCTGTGCTCAGTGCCTCCTTACCAAATATCCATGAAATATATGAATGAATGTGAGGACAAATTAAGAAAAAAAAATTTGATAGTAATGAGGCATTTCCAGAGCAGAGCAAGGACTCTTAACCCAGTTTCTAAACAGTAGACAAAATCTATGACTTCAAAATAACTCCAACCACCACTTCCTTAGCAATGATGCCCTGTGAGGCCCGGAGTTCTCTAACATACTCCTCAATGGTTGAATAGTCTGCATGGTAGTCTTCATTTATCACCTCATCAGAGGAAGAAACTGAAGCTTGGAGATGTTCCTTTCATCTCTCATCTCCTGTCCTGGTTATATGTGCTCCATCAAGTACAGGCCTACACAGCTTGGCAGGGATGTCAGGTCCCCCAGCATCCCTGTCAATATTCTAAGAGGCCTGGCTTACCTACTACATAAATATTAACATAAAAATTATATGCATATGCATTATTCAGCACGGGCTGGGTGACTTAATAATGGCATATTATATGCCTACCACATCATCAATGCTCAACCACTCACAGATAGCAATTAGTTGGGTCACAGATAACGTGTTCATCTACTCACAATCATTAATACATTTTGGATTTACATTGTACGACAGGCAGTATTTTCTGTATTGAAAATATGCCAGCTAACACAGCAGACCAACTGCTTGTCTTCGTGGAGTTTACCTTTGAACAGGAGGAGACAGATCATAAATAAGTAAGTTTTAAATGTGCTGAGCACTGACTGCCATTTTAAAGGAATGCAGGTTGAGGAGAAAGAGAATGACGAAGTGGCAGAGCTTGTTCCCACATACTGGTTAACCTGGGCTTCTCCAGTGTGGTAGCGTTGGCACAATGACCTGGGGCTGGGAAGGGGAGATGCTTGGCTTGTCCTTTAGGTAGCAGGGCCTGGGATGGACTGACCTGAAGAGAAGTTTTGGGTGGATCCCTCTGCCTGATATTTTGGGAACAGACTGTAGGAGCCAAGGAAGAAGGCCAATCAACAGGCTACCATCTGGAACTGTATTCATCCTCTTAACCCTCACAATAGAACGAAGAGGGGCTGCTATTATTAACCTCACTTATAAGTAAGGAAACCTAGACACGGGAAGTGCATTAGTCACACTCTGTTTTTGTAGCTGTGACTGTAAAACCCAACAAGAACAACTTAGAAAAGGAAAGATGTTTTTAACTAATGATTTCAGAAGGTTCAATCCACAGTCCACTGACTCCAATACAGAAACAAGCAGAGGGCATGGCAGAGGGAAGCTGTTCACTGCTCAGCTCATGGCAGCTGGGAAGTGGGGGGTGACAAGAAAAAGATAAGCCCTTCCAGTGCATGTCCCCAGAAACCTACTTCCTTCAGCTAGGTTCCACCTCCACTTACTTTCTTCAACTAGGTTCTACCTCCCAGGATTCCATTCCGCTATTAATTCATCAAATGGATTAATCCATTGGTGAGGTTAGAGACTTCATGACCCAGTCATTGGCTAAAAGCCCCACCTCGGAACTTTTCTGCATCAGGTACCATGCTTTCAAGGCATGAACTCTTGGGGGATTATTCTAGATCCAAACCATAACAGAGATGTTAAGTACCTTGCTCAGAATCACATAATTGGCAAGCAATGGAGCCAGGATTTAAAGTGAGTTACTTGTCTCTGTAGTCCATGTGGCTAAACCACATACTATATGGACCCATGCAGTATAACCTGCCAGGCAGCAGAAGGTGGAGAACTGTCTTCCTAGTATGAAGAAATGATGAGCCACTGGTTTACCAAAAGAAGTCTATTTAATATTTATTTATTTACTTAGCTCTTAAAAATACTTTGCTAAGGTGCAACTTATAAATAAGTACATTAGCTTTAATTAAACTTATAATATCTCACTTTTTCTCATACCATCCCTAAATTCAAGTATTATTATCCCCATTTTACAGATGAAGAACCTGAGGCTTATCAAGATTAAGCAACATGCCCAGAATCCCACAGTAGAGGTTCAGATTCCACTCTTATTGTAAAGACTACAGAGTCTCTCCTGCCGTATCCATCTTCCCAAAAGTACTTGAAAGGCAACACACACCAAGAACAGAGGGGGGGAATGTATTGTCTGTAGGAGACAACCAGATTGGAGGCCTGTGCTGAAACAATAAATGTGACATCATCTGGCGACAAGGGTGTTTTACCACTGCTAAAGCCTCCAGAACTTGAGAAAATCCAATGAAACCAAGTTGACAGCTGCTACCAAGCTCTTCCAGGTGGTGGCATCCAATAAGCGGCAAATGATGGACAGCCTCAATGCTAAGTGATAAGAGAAGAGGGTTCCAGGTGAGCGTCAGTGGGCCAGGGAAGCCACACTTGGAAACAATAACTCACACAGTTGTAAAGGGACAAGCGCTAAGCTATCAATTATCATTCAAATTGAGAATGGGCAAGTGTCTCTAGGCTGTCCCCAAAAATGTTAGATCAATATCCTGCAACTGCCAAACATGCAAACAAACTGCCGGCCATGTAAGGAAGAGCAGCCTGGAAACCAGAGGAAGTGGTATCCCTCCCTCCCACAAAACCATAGCTCATTGCACCTGGAGTAGCATATGTGATTCTGGTCCCTGACTTAATCTGCAATAGAACAAAGCTACAGAAGGGCAACTTCCCAGAAGAGACAAATACAAAATTGCTTCCATTATAGTCAGCATGTATTTGAGCCCCAAACTGATCAGGAACAATCCAAGAGCTTTTCATATCATAAAATCACACACTGACTAGATTAAATATATTTTATCTCCATCTGAGGTATGCTGACCCTGAGGCTAAGGGAAGTCAACCTGTTCACAGGGCCACAAGGCTGGTGAGTGGCCAGTTCGGAATCTGAAGTCAAGCTTCTTAGATTCCAAAGACTTCCTCCATTTATGTTGCCAGAGTTCAGGCCGCTGTATAGATCAGCCCTCCGTGCAACCTGTTGCTCTGGGGGCACTATTACTTGTCCTACGGTATTCCTCACAACTTCCCACCAAGACCCTATATCCCAGCAAGGAGGCAGAGGCTGCCTCTCTCCCAAACCCACGTGGCTCCATCCCACATTGCAAACCCTGCTACACCTCTTGTTTATCACACCACCAATCAGGCTCTGGGACATTCAGGACCATAATCCAGAAAGATCTGGCAGCCAAACATGGAAAAATAATTCACTTCAACAACCAATAGGGCCATTCATAATTTACTTTCTTGTACTATTCTCCAATGACTCACTTCCCAATTGGGTCATGACTTCCCTGAATGTCAGCATTGTGTCCTATAGACCTATAGTGAAAAGAAGGTCAGGGGGAGAGAAAGGTGGGCTATGTGTGAACATACAAGAGGCCCTCTAAACTCCACATGCAGCATGGAGCTGGGGATGCAGTACAGCCGTACAGCGCCTGCCTAGCTTGCATGAGGTTCTGGATTCCAACCCCAGTACCAAAACAAAAGAAAGAACATAGCATTATTAGCTTATGGTCAAGGGTAAGGAATAGACAGAAGAATCTATGATGTAACAAGAGGGAGAAGTATTTACTTGTACCTGCTATGACCTCAGAAAAGAGGACTGACCTAACTGAATTTTTACCCCCCGATTCATCCATCCACCAAGTTGGGCACAAGGATGAACAGATTTGCCTCTTAACATCTTGTAATTCAGTTACTCCAAAGACTCCATAGAAGGTACAATAGCAAGGAGAGGTAGTCCTTTGACTAATGGAATTACAGTTAAGTCCAAAAGAAACTAAGACATAGAGTGCTCAAAAGCCAAGGCTCAGACATGAACTAACTGTACAAATAAGCAGCCACTCTTGCCTCATTTTCTCCTTCTAAAGATGGATTTAATAAGGTCTAATGTGAGTTGACACTTGTGAAGTGTCAACTTCACCTTTAACTCTCACATTGGTAGTAGTCAATAAATACTATGGATTGCCTTTTCTTGTCCTAGTTTTTCTATGCCTGGAAAGTAAAACGATGGCTGCAACTTTTTTCCTTGTCAAAATTGAAGAAAACAAATGGAAATAAGTTGACCTGTTTTATTACATGTCAAAACCGTGTAGTCACATTTAAACATTTAACTTGTGCAAATGTATCATGATCCAACTCCAAAATGCATTATACAAGTAAACATCTACTCACACTGTTGTTCCCTTCTCATCTGGGGAGCAGACAATGAAATCTACTAACAATTCTCTCCTCAATGGCTGAGCAATGGCTGTCATCTCCCACCCATGTTCATTCTACAAAATTCCGCTTGCAAATATTTGACAACATAATGGAGAAGAAGAAAGACAAAAGCATGTACATTCCCATTACTCGACTCCATGAAAGCACAAGAATATTCTATAAAATGTTCAGCAGAACATCACGTTATCATTGGTCCCATGTTTGTTGCTAATGCCAAAGTTGTCATTCAAAAACAGAACATTTGGTTATTTCTGGGAGCATGTTACAATAGGGATCTTAGAACAAGGTGTCGGAGAGCTGTATCAGTGAGAATTGTCAATCAAAACATTTCTTTTTAAAAAATGAAAATGACAATAGAAAACCATGTCTCACAAACCCCCATATCTTTAATTATTTGATATTTGATAAAGTGGGCAAAAATAAAGTGTGGAAGAAAGATAGCCTGTTCAACAAATGGTGTTGGACAAACTGGACTGCCATTTGTAGACAACTGAAGCTGGATCCTTATCTTTCATCCTGCACAAAAATTAAATCAAAATGGATCAAAGACCTGGATATTAAGCCTACAACTTTAAATTTACTAGAAAAAGAAGTCGGGTCAACACTACACCTTATAGGAGTCGGAAGCTTCTTCCTTAATAATAGAACACCTATGGCGCATGCTGTAAAATCAAAACTAAATGAATGGGATGCAATTAAACTAAAAAGCTTCTGCACAGCTAAAGATCTAGTCGAGAGCATCAACAGAGAACCTACAGAATGGGAGAAAATTTTTGCCTGCTACACCTCGGACAGAGAGCTAATATCCAGAATATATAGGGAACTAAAGAAACTAAAATCCAAACTCGCAAATAATCCAATCGATAAATGGGCTAAAGATCTCAAAAGGAACTTCTCTCCCACGGAAATCCAGAAAGCCCATAAATATATGAGAAAATGCTCTACATCATTAGCTATAAGGGAAATGCAAATCAAAACTTCAATGAGATACCACCTCACTCCTGTTAGAGTGGCAAAAATGAAGAATACAAACAACAACAGATGCTGGAGGGGCTGTGGGAAAAGAGGAACACTACTACACTGCTGGTGGGACTGCAAACT
>PVKS010045287.1:0-13877 GCA_004027875.1 Aplodontia rufa
GTCAGTTTTAATTTTTTTAATAGAAAGGGACAGTGAGAGAGAGAGAGAGAGGAAGGAGAGGCAAAGAAACAATTTTATTACTTTTTCATGTGGCCTTCATTGCTCCAAGACTTTGCTGTGTACGTGGTACTGGGGTTTGAACTCGGCTACACGCACATGCAAGGCAAGTGCTGTAACCGCTGAGCCACCACTCCAGCCCCCACTTTTGATATTTTTAACCATTACATTGAGTCTTTCTGACAACATAAAACATAGCATTAAAAATTGCTACAATATTGGGCTGGAGCAGTGGCTCAGCGGTTACAGTGCTTGCCTGGCATGTGCAAGTAAGCAAGTTCAAACCCCAGCACCCCATAAACAATGAAGTCTTGGAGCAACAAAAGCCATGTGAAAAACTCAATAAAAATTGATTCTCTCTGTCTCTCTCTCTCTCTCTCTCTCACTGTCCCCTCTTTCTTTAAAAAAAAATTTGCTACAATAATCCTAAAGATTCAGTTTGCCTTTAATTATTGAATTGGTCAGATGTTAGGATGTCTAAACTTGAAGCAATTGTAGCAATGACATTTACCCTTCCATCCTACACTTTTGGGGGATATGACACTATCACATTGGTACAAGAGGTATTTTGGCAGTGTATCTCGATCATGGAAATTATCAGAGGATGGGTTGGTTGGGGGTGAAAGGGAGCACACAAAGAACAGAAAAGGATAGAGCCTAAGTTTGAAAAGCTCCTCACACAAAGGTGTGTCTTCTGAAGTGGAACATCACTGATCTAAATACTTCTTTATTTTTCTAGTACAGACCACATCTCTGTAATTAACATATTAACATTTAACATATTATTTAATCCCTACGTGGTGTGAAAAAAAGAAGCCAGCAATCAAGATAAGGTATGTCCCACCTAAAATAATATTTCAGGTATAGTTAATTAGGTACATAATTAAGCAGACTATAGTCTCACTTAGACCAAGTATTGTCTGGTAAAATTTGTTTTGTAAACTACTTAGCTTTGTTCAATAAAGCCAAAAATATACTTAGCATCTATCAAACATTAGGAAAGGAAGGATACACCATGAAGAAACAATCAATCCAATGTAGGCCATAAATGTAAAAATTTTTATCGTGTAAATTGCAGGAAAATATAAAATTCTACAAAGTTAACCATGACAGCTGTTCACAGAAGCAAATAGACTTGATAAGGAATAAAAGAAAGATCTAATTTAGTAAACTAAGAAAGTAAAAAATTCAAGTGAATTATTTATTATATATGAGTTATCAGTTTTAGAGCAGAATGAAAAAAATAATTGCTGAAAGAATGGTGGTGGGGAGAGAATAAGTAGAATGAGGGACATAGTTCTAGCTATGTGGCCTTTGCTTCAGTTTCTTCATCAGAAAATAAGAGTAACAATAGTACTACTCTCATCCACTGTCATGTGTGCTAAAGGGAGTTTCCCAAGAACTGACATACAGTAAATTCTATACATATGTAAGTATTGCTGTTAATTTCTTAATTTAAAACAATTATAAAAGTGCAATGTATGTGATAATATTTTATAGCATGGTTCCTTTACAAATTAAGAATATATACATGCTTGCTTACATATAAGTTATAAGGCAAGTTGTTATAAAATTAATTGAAGACATGGTAACCTTTATTTTCTTGTCTTTGTGGTCTTTCCTATGAAAAAAAAATGAAACAATAATTTCCAAGTTCCTTCTTTTGGAAACTTCAGTGATGCCTTTGAGTTCTGAATTTGGGGAATTTGTGTTTTATGCCCATGTAGGGGAGCAGGCAGAGGTGCTGCGATGGGAAGGGTAAGTCTCATCTCTCAGGGTGAGTGTTGGTATCCCCAAAACTAGAAGGCCTGAGATGTGGCAGACTCTCTGGATAAAGAGGCATGCGTTTCACGTTCAAGAAAGATCCAGAAATGATGGTACCTCTGAGGTGGGCGGTACCTGCTTGGACACAAGAAGAGCAGCCTAGGAACCATGATGAATATCTCTGTGGCAAGCTGGCACAAAAAGAGTACTCAGTGCCAGACAGGCCCTACTCACTTTTAAGGAATATATAGATTTGTAAAACTGAACTGCACAATTTTCAACATGTAACTCTACTATTTTTTATAGTGTAGGAAAAAATAATTTTAGATTAGTTTTAGAACATTTAAGATACATATATCTGGCTTAATTATCAGTAACCATTAAAACAATTCAACGTATATAGGAAGGATCCAGTGCTTACCAAGGCATGCCTAGATTTGTGAGGAAAATATCTTTGTAACATATCCAGGTACAGAGTCCTTCTGCCAAAGAGATCTCTAGGATACTGATTTAAAATAGCCTGGTAAATCCAGTGGTCTTCTTCACTTAGTTGGAAGTTTCTGAAAGCAACAAAAATGTTACAACATATAGTTTAGAAATCACGAACTTTAAAGGAATCTTAAATTGCTCAAACTTTTAGCAAGTGATAGTAATTACATAAAGGAAGAATTTATTGATTGATTTATTGTTGGTACTGGGGATTGAACCTAGGAGCACTGAGTTACATCTCCTACCCTTTTTGACTACTTTTATTTTGAGACAGGGTCTAAGTTTCCCAGGTTGGCCTCAAACTCGGGATCCTCCTGAATTCACTGAATTCACAGCTACACATTGGTGTGCCCAGCCCAAAAGAAGTATCTTAAAAGCATTAGTCAATTTTAATATCTGGTAAAGAAAAGTTTCTGAATTCTAAACATTGGATCCTTTCAATTTTTTATTTGGTATTTCCATGAGTTCTAGGCATAATTTGAAGGCGATGAAACAAAATATTTTAAAAATATTTATCGTTACATACCTATAGTAATATTTTTAAAATTATGACCAATTAATAAACAAAGACTGGTAAATAGATCATTTGGGGCTAGAGCAGTGGCTCAGCAGTTACGACACTTGCCTGGCATGTACGAGTACATGAGTTCAAACCCCAGCACCACATACATGGTGAAGTCTCAGAGCAACAAAAGCCACATGAAAAACAATCAAGTGAAATCTCTCTTTCTCTCTCTTTTGCTGTCCCTCTCTCTTTAAAAAAAAAGTCATATGTCTAGATGAGATAAATACAAATGTAGACAGTTAGATGAACAACTACATAAAGGAAGATAAAATCAGACTGAGGAAGGTAGTTATTTAAGATCTTACTTAAAAGGCAAGTCTAAAACAACTTTTATTGTACTCTTTTCTAGCTTTCTTGGAATAATACTAAATACTAGTAATGAAAATATAGCAAATGGTGCTAAATTTCAGATCACTAAGGAAATCATTTATAAATGGGATCCCATGGAGTACTTGCCTAGCATGCATGAGGACCTGGGTTTGAACCCTAGCACCACATACAAAACCAAGTGTCAGAGAAACCAAGACCAGAGGAAAAAATACAGTTGATTCTCTCTTTCCTCTTTCCACTCCCATTCCCTCTTTAAAAAATTAAAAGGAAAAAGGGATCCCTCTGCAAGATACCTTCATGTGTCCATTCTGCTCCAAAATGCTTTATTCCTTTCAGAATACTCCTAGGTATAGACTTGGTTCTATAAAGTATTAGCAAGGTTCTATGCAAGGTTAAAAGGTTGCATCAGTCTGAACTCTAAGCTAAATTAACGCTTCTTTATATTCTGAGTTTATTTGCATATTTTATCCCTATTTAATAAATTAGAATAATCAAATACACATGCAATCAGAGGGAATATTATTAGCAACAAATATTTATTTGATCCAAGGTGGAGATTTGCTGTTATTTCTACAGTATCAATGGTATTACACTTTAAAATTTGCATTCCTAAATTTTTTTTCACATCTTTATGCCCCTGAAAAATGTTTGCTAAAACAGAATAAAGCCATTTCTAAATCAGTGATACTAAAGAGAATTCCTCTGTTTGCATACAAGGCTACTGGTTTTTGTGAATCATGTCTTCATTCTACTGAGTAGAAAAAAAAGAAAAAGTGTTTTTCAAAGAAAAAATCTTCTCCACATATAGTGTAATGATAAAGAGGGTTAAAAATGTTCTATCAGTAAAAGAATACTCTATACTACTTCAGTATGACATGACAATCTATTGCAGAGAAAGAACTTGAGAAGAATTCATTCACTGAATGCAGAAAGTGTTTTGGTTCCATCAGAATCAGTTCTGCATGCATAGACAGTCACAGGCTTCTGCAAATAAAGCATTTCAAGCAGGAAAATTAAGCCAGGGGAAAGGTTGCCTGAGTGTACTTGGCATTCTATGCACCCTCAGGTTTTCATGTACAGTATCTCAGGTCCTTTCTCAAGGAACCCATTTTCATTCATGGTAACATGAATGCATTTTAACAGCAAAGTTAGCCAAATAAATTCTCCAATACCACACCACAAGCAACGAAACAAGAACAGAGCTAAAATCTATGTCCTAGTTAATATTTTTAAATTATCACTGTAACTGAAGGGCCTTGAAAATGTTTTCAATTTACTCTTTTATTTGATTACACATGTGGAAATGTGTGGGTGGAATGTCCTCTGGAGGAAAAGTGACAAAAACTAGGTCCAACAAGTTTCCTGTTCTTTTAAACTACCATTCTTCTATATAATGGAGGTGGTTGGTGCCATACCCAGATTGTCTTAATTAGCTGGAATTCCCATCACCAACATGCTGTGAGTCTTGGCTGATCATTCATGGGTGCCCCTCCCTTCTCTGGAGAACTGCCCTGGGTCCACTGGGAACTGCCTCACCCAAGAGGCTGCCCTCCCACCCTCTTCCCAAAGACAACCACATCCAATGCCTGACATGCCAGTGTACATGCCTCCAAATTGGACCAACTCCGTCACACATTCTCCCTTCAGAGTTTCACTGCAGGAGCCAACAGCAGAGCCTGCCTCCACTTAGACCTCCTCCCTGCTTTTGCATCTCCCCTCCCCTATTCTGCCTCTTTACAAGCTTCTTCTGAGAGTATCCCCCAACAAAATCATTATGCTAGAAATCTTTGTCTCAGTTTTGTTTCTATAGAACCCAGCCTAAGATAATCTACAAGCAATCTTAACCATAATTTTCAAAAAGTGTTTCAATCTTAAGGTAAATGGAGAAGTACTTTCAAACTAATTGATTTGATCTCTCCTACTGAATGCTGGTGCAAGATTGTTGCTGTCCTCAAAGAGAAAATGTGAATAGCAAACATTTACAAAAATGCTTTTCATATAAGAGCACACATTAAGCAGTGTACATCGCCATAAATAAATATAGCAGCAGGAGTATTTGAACAAATTTGAGTGCAGGAGATTCAGTGCATTTTATACATTGCATGAATGTATTAATTAGGAACCATTTTAGTGCAACATTAAAAACCACTTAAACATATGAAACAACTATAAAACATTAAAGACAGATATTTCAAACCAAGTATGCCATGAATAGTGATGACATCCATTTTGACCTCCTTGAGAAGCCTCATATCCCAATAGCTTTTTTTAGTTACCACAATTAAGCATGTAGAATAAAAATTTAAAAAAATGCTGAAAGGAAATGACATACAAATACAATATTATTATTTTTAGAGTAGTTCCCAGACCTGCAGATTAAATTTTGAGGCAAATATTTACATGGGCAATAATACTACTGGCATAACCATACATTTCCATTAGAATGCTGCTTATGAAGGATGGAGAAAACTTCCACAATTACATATGTAACCAATACATATGCATTTGCACAGTAAAAATCCAAGAGGAATACTCAAACATAACAGCCTCTTCACAATAACAAAACAGCCATTTTCTAGAAACATGGCCTTTTAGCCTCCAAAATAAAATCGTATTCCATATGTCTATATTTCTAAATTTCAATCTTATATTTTCTAAAGAAAATACCTTCATTTTTTTGTACTGAAAATCTATATAAAATAACTCAACCTCAGGTTAGCTTTTACTTTTTCAAAGTTCTTAATTAATTTTACTATTTTGCTGGTGATTATAACAAAACCGGCTTAATCACACAGATAGTGAAAAGTATTCTGATCCCTTATCTACTTCCTGAATTTGAAAAATGAACATAATTTTTTAAAGAAAAGCTTAAAATTATCCTAAATTTTTACAATTAGAAACATCTTTAGATAACTAATATTTGGTAATTATATACAATTTGTATAGTTTTGATCCATCCAAATTTCCTCACTTTAAGTGTTTTGTAATTTCCATCTTTATCATAGGAAACCAACATTTTACTCTTTTCAGACATGTTGAGCACTTCTAACACTTTAGGAAATATCAGTCTGCAGAAGAGTAAGGCATTTACTACCCAATCCCCACTCAGCCCATCCCATCCCCAAATACTGAAGTCCACAGATATGATTTTTCAAGAAGAGAGACAAAACAGGTAATTGAGAAAACAAGAACAACCAGGCTATGAAAATTCAACCTGACCCAGACTGCTTGTCTCTGTAACTCTATCTCTTTGAGTAATTTCAAAAAACTAAATTGATTCACAAACAACTTAGCAACTAGTTTTCATCATAGTCACTTGCAAACCACTTTCCTTGGGTACTGATTCCACAACATCGAAATACATTTGGTGGAGTAAGAGTGACTATTTGTGTTTTCCCCAGGGGAAGGGAGTTTTCCAAGCAAAATGGTAATTAGTGCCTTCTAAAGCTAGTTGATGTGGCTATCAACACCTGAGGACTGCCTAAGATTGGCAAATGGCCATAGTAAATCTGGCCTAAAGAAAAACTTTTATCTCTTAAATTGCAATAGTGTCAGGGGGCACCAAGTTCTCTTCCACTAAGTAACAAGATTGCTCAGAGCTATCAATGGATTAATGTGAATACAAACATAGCCCTGACCCAATTCCTTTGTTGTCCTGCATCAGGTATGATCTTGTAGATAACGCAACTCTACTGTACTTTTCAATATTGCCTTTCCAAAATCAGACACATCGAAACATTCAACCTAATCTGTTTGATTCCTGAAATTGTCTCCTCACCTACCAATCGTCCAACCCTAGTTGCACAGTTTAAATACAAATCTTTGATTTTCAGTCTGGTTTACAGGGGAGATCCTGGTCCCAGACCCATTTCTAACCAACAAAATTTGCTCCTGAGATTTCTTTGTGCATGTACATTCTCTTCCTATGAGGACCATTTCCATTTAGAAGCTCTCACCTCCATAATCCCTGAGTTCTACCCAGCTTGATTGCTCAATTAATAGGCAGCATGGAAAAATTACATTGAACTGAAAAATTAAAAAAAAAAAATGGGGCTGGAGCGGTGGCTCAGCGGTTTCGGTGCTTGCCTGGCAAGCACGAGGACCAGGGTTCAAACCCCAGCACCACGTACACAATTAAGTGTTATGTTAGAGCGACTAAGGCCATGTGAAAATCTGAATAAAGTTGTTTCTCTTTCTCTGTCTCTTTCACTGTCCGTCTCTTTAAAAAAAAAAAAATAGTACACCCTTAAAAAAAAAAAAGTGGCTCACAAGGTAAAGCCAGAAATTCCACCAGCATCCAAATCCTTATTCTTTTGAACCATATGGCATGGTTCTAAAAGTGATGGCACCAAAAATTGTTATAGAAAGGATTGGGAATCAGATTTGACCAGAAGAAGATGCTAAGTGATTTATTTGGTAGCTGAATTTTCCAAAGAAGAAGCAAATTGTTTCTAGTTAGGGCTTTTTTAAAAAGTAATTTACATAGAAAGTTTATTATTTATAATGTATGTTTCATGGGGCTGGAGCAGTGGCTCAATGGTTATAGCACATGCCTGGCACACGTGAGAACGCGGGTTTGAACCCTAACACCACATGCACCAAAGTGTCAGAGCAACAAAAGCCACATGAAAAACTAAATTCATTCGCTCTCTCTCTCAACTGTCCCCTCTCTCTTTAAAAAATATATATTTCATAAAGGTAGAACACGGGGACGATGGCAAGACTCCTAACCTGCATTTTATGCGCTACATTCATCCATGCTATTTTAAAAGGCAATATAATTTTTTTGAAAGTTTAGAATACAGTCAAAAGGAAATAAGCTGCTAAAAGTAAAATGTTATGGCTCAGCCACCCATGTGTGAGGTTTCAAATAGTTATATTCATCATAAAAAGTGAAAGGAAAAGGAAATTATAGCAGACATTGTCCTTTCTCCTGTCCTGCTCATCAGAAGGTTGATTTTATTCAGGGATCACCATCCTCCATCTATCCTTTTCCCTGCTTCAGGGACAGTGAGTCCCATCTCCAGCCCTGAAAGTGAAAAAGTGAATTTTTTTTTTGTACTTTTTTGTTATTGGTTCAGCATCATCTTACATAATGAAGGGATACGTTGGTTCACATTCATACAAGCATAAGTATTAATAGAGTTGATTCAACCTGATCCTCATCTAGGATCTCTCCCCCTATACCCACTCTCTGATCTCAGCTCCTCTGTAGTTCCACCAAGTTACCGACACAAATGACCATATACATGTATGTTAAACATTGAAATAACTAGATTTATACAACTGCCTGAGTGCATTTGGGGTTTTCGTGGGAGTCAACTGTACTCTACAGTATTGATTCCCTTTTTCTCTCACTCCTTCTTATATTTCTCCTTCTCCTACTTCATAGCTATAGTCCCCACACTTATGTGTTACTTCGAATTTGGGTCAATTAAATAAACTGGACTAATTTTCAACCTGTCTAAAGTTTTATTCTAGCTTCCACATTTGAGAGAAAACATTTGACCCTTAAGTTTCTGGATTTGGTTTGTCTCACTCAGCATGATTTTTTCAATTTCCATTCATTTACCTCCAAAAGCCATGATACCATTCTTTCTAATAGCTGAGTAGAACTCCATTGTGTGTGTGGGGGGGGGGAGGTGTGTGTATATATCTCACAGTTTAGGGATCTGTTCATCCAGTGAAGGACATCTAGATTGTTTCCATAATTTTGCTATAGTATATTGAGCTGCTATAAACATTGATGGAGCTGTATCTCTGTAATAAGCTGATTCTAGCTTTTCTGGGAAAATACCAGGAGTGGGATAGCTGGGTGGAACAGTGGTTCCATCCCTAATAATTTGAGGAATCTCCATACTGCTTTCCAGAGTGGCCATACCAGTTTGCAGTCCTAGCAACAGTCCATTAAGGTTCCTTTCTCCTCACAAACCCTACAGCATCTGTTATTGTTCACATTCTTCATTTTTCCTATTCTGGCTAGAGTGAGGTGAAATCACAGTCAAGTTTTGATTTGCATTTCTCTGATTGCTAGTGATGTAGAATAAATTCTCATATTTTCTGGCTTTTTGAACTTCCTCTGCTGAGAAGTTTGTTTAGTTTCATAGCCCATTTATTGATTGGAGCATTTGTGGTTTTGGTGTTAAATTGAGTTCTTTTGTATATTCTTGATATTAGCCCCCTTGTTAGGTAGCAGGTCATGATTTTTTCCCATTCTGTATGTTCTTTCTTGACACTATTGTCTAAATCTTTAGCTTTTCAGTTTAATGGCATACCACTCATTAAAACCACTGGGTCTTAATTCTTGTGCTCTGAGAGTCTTGTTAAGAAAGGAGGAGCCTACACCAACATGGTGGAGCGTTGATCCTATCTTGTCTTGTAATAATTGTATGGCTGCTGATATAATTCCTAGTTCCTTGATCCATTTCAATTTGATTTGGGGGTAGGGTGAAAGATAAAGATATAATTTCAATTGTCTGCATATGCCTTTCCAGTTTATCCAGCACCATTTGTTGAACAGACTGTCTTTGCTCCAAGCTGAATTTTTGTCCAAACGAATTTGAGGATTGATTTTTCTATATCTGTGAAGAAAGACACTGGTATCTTGATGGGGACTGCATTGATTCTGTACTGAGCTTTCAGCAGAATGGCCATTTTAACTATATTGATGCTGTCTATCCAAGAACATGGGATGTCTTTCCAACTTCTCAGGTCTTCTTCAATTTCTTTCTTCAGTGTTTCATAGTTTTCATTGTAGATGTCTTTTACTTTCTTTGTTAGATTATTCCCAAGTATTTTATTCTTTTTGAGGTTGTTGTGAATGGGACAGATTTCCTGATTTTTTTTCTTCAGTAGAATTGTTGGAATATAGGAAGGCTATTAATTTATGGGTATTGATCATGTATCCTGGCACTTTGTTGAGTTCATTCATAGGCTCTAGAAGTCTTCTGATAGTTTTTTTTTGGGGGGGGGGGTCTTTTAGGTATAGGATTATATCATCAGCAGATAGAGACAGTTTAACTTCATCCTTTACTATTCTAATTCTTTGGATTTCCTTCTCTTTTCTGATTGCTCTGGCTAGGTTTCAAGGACTAAATTGAATAAAAGTACAGAGAGCAGGCAGCTTTCTCTTGTTCCCAAGTTTACTGAGAATGCTTTCAGTTTTTCTCCATTAAGTAAAATGTTGGCAGTGGGTTTGTCATAAATGGCCTACACAAAATTAAGTTTCTTTGATCCCTATTTTCTCAAGAGTTTTGTGAATAAATGGGTATTAGTTTTTTCCAAAGGCCTTTTTTTTTTTGCATCAGTTGAGTTGAGCATATGATTTTTGTCTTCATTCTGTGTAAGTGATAAATTATATTTATTCATTTGTATATGTTGAATTAGACTTACATGCCTGGAATAAAGCCCACTTGGTTATGATGTATTTTTTATGTGTTTTTGGATGTAGTTTGCTAGGATTTTTATTAAGGATTTTTGTGTCTATGTTCATCAGGGATATTGAACTGTAATTTTCTTTTCTTGATGTGTCTTTGTTGGGTTTTGGTATCAGGGTTATGGTTGCCTCATAAAAACTGGAAAGGCTCCATACCTTTCAATTTCATGAAATAGATTACTACAGAGTAGTGTTAATACTTCTGTAAAGGCTGGTAGAACTCAGCTGAGAATCCATCAGCTTTTCTTTTATGGAATGTCTTTGATTGCTATTTCAGTTTTGCTACCTGATATTAGTCTGTTGACCTGCTGAATATCTTCTTGGGTCAGTTTGGGAATGTTGTATTTGGTTAGGTATTTGTCCATGTCCTCCAGATTGTCCAACTTGGAGGAGTATAACTTTTCAAAATATTTTCTGGATTTCAGATGAGTAGGTGGTGATATCTCCATTTTTCTTTCTGATTTTGTTTATTTGCTTCCTTCTTTCTTTTGGTGAGGTTGGCTAGATGTCTGTCAATTTTATTTATTTTTTCAAAGAATCAACTTTTTGTTTCATTGATTCTTTGTAACTTTTTTTGTTCTCAATTTCATTGATTTCAGATCTGATCATGGTTATTTCCTGTCTTCTACTGGATTGGGGATTGGATTGTTCTTCTTTTTGTAAAGTTTTGGAGTGTAGCATAAGTTTATTTATTTGGGCTCTGTCCTGATTTTTGATGAAGTGCTATAAATTTATCTCTTAAGAATGCTTCCCTTACTGACCCAGAGATTACAATATTTGTGCCTTCATTTTCATTCATTTCCAAGAATTTCTTGATTTCTCTTCCCTTTTCCTCTTTGGTCCATTCTTCATATAAAAGGGTATTATTCAATCTCCCTAAATTATGTACTTTCTGTTATTTTTCTTTTTGTTAATTGCTGGGATCATACTGTTGTAGTCTGATAGGATACATGGAATTATATCAAAAGTTTTGTATTTTCTAAGATTACCTTTGTGGACTAAGATATTATCTATTTTGGAAAAGGATCCATGTGCTGCTGAAAAGTTAAACTCAGTTGATGGAATATTCTATAGATGTCTGTTAGGTCCATTTGATTTATAGAGTTGTTTAGGCAGGAGATTCTTCATTGATCTTTTATTTTGTGATGTATCTATTGGCAACAAAAGTGTATTGAAGTCCCCCAACATTACTGTGTTGAGATCTACAAGTGATTTTATGTCATGGAGTAATCTTTGACATATTTGGGAGTGCAAGAGTTTGGTGCATAAATGTTAACTATGGTTACATCTTCTTGATGTAGTGTTCCCTTAACTAAGATGTAGTGGCATTCTTTGTTTCTTAATAATTTTTGGTTGAAAACTACTTTGTTAGATATGAATGTCATGACACTGGCTTGCTTTTTTGGGCCATAAGCATGGCAGATTTTTTCCCAACTTTTTACCATTAATCTGTGCCTGTCTTTGGCTGTGAGGTGAGTCTCTTCTAAGCAGCCTATTGTTGGATTTTTGTTTCTTTGCTTTTTGACCCAGTCTGCCAATCTGTGTCTTTGATTTGGGGCACTGAGACCATTCACACTCAGTGTAAGAATAGATATGTGATTTTGGTTCTCTGGCATTATGATCTTGCTGTATTTTGTGCCATCTTGGATATCATTTAGAGAGTTATGTATTCATTGACTTTCCTCTGATTGAGGGCTTTGAAAGTTGTTTGTTTGTTCCTCTGTAGAAGTTTGTATAATAACTAAATTTCTTAATAAACAAACAAAGTTGAAAAATAAATTTGTCTTTGAGTATTCCCTGTGGAGCTTGTTTTGTGATCATGTTACTAATTTGTTCTTACCATGGGAAGTTTTTCTTTCCCCATCAAATTTGAAGCTGGGTTTTTCTGGGTATACTATTTTTGGCTGACAATTGTTTTCTTTCTATATTTGAAATTTTTCATTCCATGCTCTCCTGCCTTTATAATCTGATTTGAGAAACTGTAGTGATCCATTCTGCTTTGCCTCTGAATATGACTTGCTGTTTTTCTCTTACTGTTTTTAATATTCTTTCTTTGTTTTCTGTTATCCATGGTGAATATGATGTGTCTTGGTCACTTTCTCATTTGATTAGGTCTATTTGGTGTCCTATAGGCCTCTTGAATATGAATATCTGGTTCTATGCTAATATGGGGAGGGACTTTCCTTTGATTATCTCATTTAGAAGGTTCTTTATGGCATTTGTTGTTCAATGTTCTCCCTTATCCCAATGAGGTTATTTCTTCTTACTTAATCACACAATTGTTGGAAATTCTGATTGTGATAAGATTTTTTCCTTGTCTATCCTCTGTGTGTCCAGATTACTCATGCTGTCTTCATTGGTTAATGTTCTTTCCTTGAGATCTTAAATTCTATTCTCTACTGAGTTTATACTAATATTAATATTTTCCATACAGCTTTTTAATTTGGTTGACTGTGGTTTTCAATTCTAAGAAATCTGTTGCATCTTTTATCAGCGTCTCTAATTCTTCATTGAAATAGTGCTTCAGCTCCTTTAATTGCTCTTATTTCCTTCCTTAAATCTTCTTTTAATTCTTTGATCATTTTAATAATCAGATTACTGTTACTTTCTTGTATGTTTTCATCCAGGTCCCTATCCATGAAGTCCTTGGCTGGGGAATTGTGAGTTTAAGGAGGAAAATTGTTTTCCTTTTTCCTCATTTTCAGTGTGAGGGAGTGGGTCCTGAGACCTCTTACTGGTTATTTCACTTTGGGAGTTTGTTGATGGGTTGTGGGGTTTTTTATCTCTTTACTTATTTGGGATGGGGTACAATTTGGATAGTACAGATCAACAGTTGGCTTTCCAACCTGTGAATTATTACTGACCTTCACAATTTCCAATACCTCAGGAGATAAGGGAAAAGAGTCAAAATGTACAGCCAATGCATACAATACTTTTTTCCTTCTATAATTGTTACAATTTTAATTACCACCTATGAGAGGAGTACAAAGATTAGTAACTATCTTCTGCCAGACTATAACTGTCAGACTGTACCTGATTTAAAAGCAAACACCCATTTTCAAGTTTGGCATTCACTTCAGATTTCCAGTACCTCCCTAGGTAAGGAAAAATAGACTTGAGAACAAAGGAGATGCAATAGGAAGGTAGAGAGGAACTTGTGAATTTGGAGCAAGAGCAGCAAGAGAGTGAAAATATTGTAGGTCATTCTAATATTAGAAAAAAAAAAAACCAAAGAGG
>PVKS010045288.1:0-13880 GCA_004027875.1 Aplodontia rufa
GGCGGATGTGGACAACAGTGACAGTGAATCCTTACTGCATCCTTGTCCTGCACCAGGTGCCTCATGAGTGTCCGTTCATTTGATCCCCTGTCAGCCTGCGTATGGGTCGACAGCAGCTGCTGTAACAAATAAACCCTGCCGCGTCGGAGGAGTGCATAGAAATTTACACCCTGCTCATGATGTGCCTGTCCTGCTGGGTGGAGCGCTCTTCCATGCAGTGACCTGGGGGCCAGGAAACTTCCACACTGTGGCTCTATCGTCCCCTAGAGACTCGGAGCCCTCTGTGTCTAGGAGGAAGAAAGAGAAGGCACTCCCTCTCCCTGAGGGCCCTGGCGAGAAGAGTCTCCATCATTCTGCTCGCAGGCAGGAGCCAGCACGTGACCTGCCGGGTGCGGGGCGTGCCGGGTGCGGGGCGTGCTGGGAGATGCTACACCTAGCCGGCAGTCGCTCGCCAGCAATCACTCCACGCTGTCCCGCTGTATACGAAGGACGTGATGATCGTATCCATTTTACAGACATGGAAACTAAGACCACGGAGTCCAGCCCTGGGCCACAGAACCTGTGAGTGGCCGAGTAGGACTTGAAACTGGGAGCCCGTGAGTTCAAAGTTCTTCCACGGAACCACCACGATGTTAATTCTCTCTATATATATACTGAGCATTGAACCCAGGGGTGCTTAAGCACTAAGCCACAGCCCCAGCCCTTTTTAAATTTTCTATTTTGAGACAGGGTCTCACTAAGTTGAGGAGGCTGGCTTTGAACTTGCCATCCTCCTTCCTCGGCCTCCCGGGCCTCTAGGATTTCAGGCGTGTGCCACCATGCCCGGCCTATGATGTTAATTGCAGATCATCATTTAGGTTCTTCAGCTTGGAAATCCTTTAGAACGATTGGGTCTGATTTACCCATAATGCCCCAAGTGCCCAACCAAGCGATCTCTGGAGGCCGTGGTGGCACTGGTCATGATGCCAGGCTGGGTTTTATTCCTCAGAATCTCCTCCAGTTGTAGAAACGATTATCCCCAGAAAGTTGACCCACACTCTGGACTCCTGCCAGAACTCAAGGCCTGGTACCATCTGTAAGAGATAAATAAATCAAAATATCATCAGCGGATAAGTGTGTGCCATCTGCTGCCCTGTCAGTTGAACTGGCAGAAGTCTCGGGAGGATTCCAGGGAAGTGGTTGCCAAGGCTCCACCGCCAGCCTGGAGAGAGAGGAGCTGCTTCACGCGAGATCCTCTGGCATTTTTCTCTCCTCCCAGCTCCCGGCGCTGAATTCCTTGAACCCAGCCATTGAAGGTGTGTGAACTTCCACCCCTGCTGACTGCTAAAATCATTTCCCCCTGGACGCATTTGTTGGGGACCAGGCCTGGCGCCCCTCGGCCCTCCCAGCAAGTGGAAGCACCCATTATAGAGAAAATGAACCGGGGTCCTGCCAGGAAGCTGAGCCCCTGGTGGGATTCAGGACTCAGAACCAAACCCAAGCCCAGATGCATCTGAGGCCCCTCAACGGGCCCTGGCAGACACAGCCACTTCCGGAAGGCGCTGGCTTCTCTGCTGCAGGTGGTGTCCTCTTTGGAGGGCGCCTGGGACTTCCCTTAGGCAGGATGGATCTCTGAAGAGCCTGATCCCTGCTAAGAGGGAGTCCGGAGTAGCGGCCAACTCAAAGTCTCTGGGCCAAGCTTGAGTTGAGTCTGTCACTTCCTGTGTGATGTTCTTCGGGCGACTCCGCCTCTCTGTGCCTCAGTTTCTTCATCTGTACAACAGGGGTGCTCTCAGGGCTGCGCGAGGGTTAGTGGACTTGTGCATGTGAATTACTTAGGACGAGGCTTGGCACAAAACACGCATGCGGTTGACACCAGCCAGCGCTGTTTGTTGGCTGACATTGTGAGGCCTCCCTCTGCTTCCCCTGTGTCCCCCAGCGTCCCCCACCCCACAGAAACCTCAGCTCCACCATCTGCTGGGGCCTGGAATTAAGTCACGATCCTCACACCCAGGATGTGGGGATCCAGCCAAGGATGCTGGGCTCCCCAGTGCCGCACCCTCCCTCTTCCCGGGTCTCCGCTGCCAACTAAGACCTGGGTTCCTGTGCGCCCGTGCCAAGGGCAACTTGGCCAACCTGCGACGCTCCACACACCTTCCGCCAGCACCGGGCACCTGTCCCTGCCTACCGCCCTTGATTCTTCCCAGGGCCCTGCCAGCCTCCCTCTACCTGCTCAGGCTGCGGTTGTTGAATTGGAGCTTCCTGCTTCTGACCGGGGAAGGCTCGAGGCCTCCCTAGGAAAAGCAACGCGTGTCTCTGACCTGGCATCCAGGGACAGAATAAAAGCCGACTCTTACCAACGGAGCCAGTGTGGGCAGCTGTTTTCGCCCACTCTGTCGTTTCCACGCTGTTGGCATTGGCAAGCTGGGCCGCACGTGCAATCATCCCCATGCTTCCATGAGTTTGCGTTGCGTTCTGTGGTTTCAGTTATCCTTGGCCAAACAGTTAAAAAAAAAAAAAAGGAAAATTCCAGAAGTACACAGTTTATAAGTTTTAAATTGTGGAACATTCTGAGTAATGTGGGGAATTCTTATGCCGTCCCCCTCTGTCCCACTGGGGGGTGAATTATCCCTTCTCCAGTGTATCCATGGTGTATAGGCTACCTGCCCGTTAGTTATCTCCTGGCCATCTTGGTTATCAGTGTGGTGTGCAAGAGAGACTGTACTCACATAATTTTAATTACAGTATATTATGATTGTTTTAATTGATCATTAGTTATTGATTTCTTATTGTGCCTGATTTATAAAATAGCTTTATGCATATATAGCCACTCACTGAGGTCGCATGGTGAGGAGGAGGCGGAGGATGGATTTGAACTCACATCCTCTGGTTTCTGAGCCCAAACCTCCATTTGCCACGGAGTACCCCTGTTTTGGGGGAGCCTGGGGCCTGTGGGGAATGACATTGGGGCTGTGCAGTCGTTTCTTATTGGAAGCTAACGGAAGCCTTCTTCTTTAATACCTGTTTCCTCATTAACCTCCAAGTCACCCTGGAAGGTTCAACTATCATCCTTTACTGGTGAAAAAAAGTCTCCCCAACTAAATAAAAAAAATTTTTAAAGAGAGAGGGATGGTGAGAGAGAGAGAGAGAGAGAGAGCACGCAAAGCAATTTTTATTTAGTTTTTCATGTGGCTTTCGTTGCTCCGAGACTTCGTTGTGTATGTGGTGCTGGGGTTTGAACCCGTGTCCTCACGCATGCCGTAACCCCTGAGCCACCGCTCCAGCCCCAACTAAATAAATTTTTTTTTTCCAGGGTTGAGGACCGAACTCGGGGCCTTGCGCATGCTAGGCAAGTGCTCTGCCACTGAGCTAAATCCCCAACCCCAGCTCAATACGTGTTTAAAAATTGTTTCTCACATTCTTACAGCTGGAAGACAGCGGGGTGGGGACTGGAACCCAGGTCCGGGTGAAGCTTCTTTAAGCCAGTGGGCTCCCCTGGCCTGGGCTCCTGTTGATCCTGGGTGCCTTCTCCATTCTTCCTCCATGAGACCGGGCTGGAGTTCCTGGAATGGGGCTGGGGTTGGAGCCAGAGCAAGCCGGTGACACCTGCAGGGGATTCCTTAAGAAGCCACATGGCTGCTGAGCCCCTGTCCCAGGTCCGAGGAGGGACGCGCCCGCTGCGGGCTCCAGCCTCTCCTGGAGAGGGATTTCTGTGCCCTCCTGCAGCCGTGGAGACCGCAGGTCAGAGGGGCTGGCACGGAGGGAGGCCTGGACCTCTGGGGTCATTTGTGTCCTTCTCTTGCTGCGGAAAGTCAGCAGTCTCATGAGAGGAGGTCATGGAATCTCGGAAATGGCCTTCCCTTTGTCATTTGTTCTGGGATTTGTTTCAAAATAACCCCATGCTGGAGGGATCAGGTGGGGTGTAGATGAGATAGGACTGGCTGCGATTGGCAGTCACTGCAGCTGGGCATGGGGACAGTAGACTTTTTTTCTTTTTTTTTTTTTTAAAGAAAGAGTCACAGTGAGAGAGAGAGAGAGAGAGGGAAGCAATTTTATTTAGTTTTTCCTGTGGTCTTTGCTGCTCCGAGACTTCGTTGTGGACGTGGTGCTGGGGTTCGAACTCGCATCCTCGCGCGTGCCAGGCAGGTGCCATAACCGCTGAGCCACCGCTCCAGCCCCGACGGTAGACTTTTTATTTATTATTTATTTATGTATTTATTTATTTTACTAGTCTTTCTACTTTTTGTAAAAGGTGGAAAGTTCCCATTTTAAGATGTTTTAAAAATGATTTCAGAGACCTCCTGGTCTGGCTATGGGACGTCCTGGGTCACTGCTCCAGTCCTGGACACGCCAGCCCCCTACACAAGGGAAAGAACTTCAGGAAGCTCCAGATCCAGACTCCAACTGGGTCACCGGCTGTGTGGTTTTGGGGAGGTCCCTTTACGCGGGGGGTGGTTCTCAAACAGTGCTTTCCAGACCAGCCCTCTCGCAGTCCCTGGGTTCGGGGTCTGAGGTTTCCTGTCACCAGGGTGCGGCACGGATCATGGCATGAGCCTCGTCACATCTTCCAGTCGTCTCACCTGCGCCACCAGCTCCCGGAGTCAGAAACGCAGCCCGGGGCGTGTCCTCTTCCCGCTCCATAGTCCCCACCGGATCCCCGCTGCTGATGTCATAAGATCAAGTCTTGGGCCTGTTTCCAAGCCTGTCCTGGAGCCTGCGTGTGGGAGACAGGGATGGTGACGAGGGCCACCATCTCCAAAGCCCCGTCTTGCTCAGCACTGTGCCTCAGTTCTCCCCCCTTGCTGGGTCTACACAAGACCCCCCAGGTTCAGCAACCGGGAAGTCTGGGGACGCGGTGGCAGGAGGTGGCAGGAGGCGGCAGGGCCAGCTTTGACTCGGCTCTGTCCAGAGCTCAGGTCCCTGAGCGCTCTGCTGCTCCCACGTTGTCATGGGACAGATTGCCCAGAGGATTGGGGGCCGACTCTGAAACGATGGGTGTTTTTCTAACGTTGGGGACACGAGGTTTCTTGTTAAGTTAGATTGGTGTGCGGTTCTTGCCCCGGGCAAGATTGGGACGCTTTCAAGTCCTGGTCCTTAAATCAGACTCTCTGAGCCTGGGACCTGAGCGTCCCCAGGCTGAGACCACTTAACCGAGATGACCTTTGGGAGCCTTCTGGGCTCTGGTGCTCCAGGGTTCAAGGACGGTGCGCTGCCCTGCGGTGGTGGCAACAGCCCACAGCCCTGCCATCCAGTGGTCAGGTCCCGAGACAGCAATGTCCCAAATCAAGCCCTTAATTTAACATGTCAACTTAATAACGGTCGTCGCAGCGCCGTTCCCGTTTGAAGGGTCACGTCTAAGATCGTCAGGTCGACAGAAGCAGCTCGATGTCTCTCGTTGACGCGTGGCTCGTCTTTGTCGTGGGGAGTAGAGAGGTGGAGAGGAACTTCTCTTGTGCTCAGAGTTCGCTGTCAGACTTTCGGCCCCTGAAACAGTCCTTCTTTCGCACATGATCTCTACGAATTTTCCTCACGCTCCAGCTTTGCCCGAAACCTTCTCGAACACCTCGTCCAACCGCGTCCACGCAGCAGAAATAGGAACCTGAGAGCCATCTATTGAGCCCTAGTGGATTTTCCCAGTCTACGTGGAGCTGCGGCCCCAGAGGTTCCTTCCAGGACCCAGGAGCAGCTGGCTGTGGGGAAGCTGCTGACGGAGGGAGCTGTGTCCTGCCCATCGCTCACTGGCCGTCTGGGCTCAAGTCACTGGAACCTTGGAGGCTGCGTTCACCAGAAAACCCGAGAAATCCGACCGAGAGGAGGAAAGAGTTCAGTCCTGGTCGGTTGGCTCCGTTCTTTGGGTCTGAGGTGAGGCAGGACATCATGGTAGAGGGCATGCGGGGGTAGAGCCGTGCAGGAGTGAGTGTGTCCCCTCCGTGGGGGAAGAATAGCCTTGCTTCAACAAATGGCGCTGGCACGACCGGATCCCACACGTAGAAGAGGAAGTTGGATCTCTTATCTGCCACACCTATAAATCAACTCTAAATGGAAGACAGGCATAAACAGAAGAGGTGAAATTACAGAGTACTGTGAAGAAAAGAGTAAATTTTCACGATCTTAAGCAAAACTTTCTTCAATATGAGACTGAAACCAAAAAAAAAAAATCCCAGTGGCTTGGGAGGCTGAGGCAGGAGGATGGCAAGTTTGAGGCCAGCCTCAGCAACTCGGTGAGGCCCTATCTCAAAATTAAAAATAATAATAATAATAATAAGAGGATGTGGCTCAGTGATAAAGCACTACTGTGTTCAATCCCCACTATTGAAAAAAAATTGTAAAGTTTACCTAAACTGGGCTTCATTAAAACTTAAAACTTTGTCCTTCAAACGGCACCATCAAAAAAGCAGAAACCGCAGAAGGAATAAAAGATTTGCAAATCAGATGTCTAATAAGGAATTTGTATGCAGAATATACATAGAAATCTTATGACTCATAATAAAAAGATAATTCAATTTCAGCATGGACAAAGTGTATGAATAGACCTCGCTCCAAAGAGGACCCACGGAAGGATGCTCAGCAGAGTCAGCCCTCGGAGAAACGCAAATAAAACCGCAGAGAGGCACCTGCGGGAAAGCCACGGTGGGAAAACGCAAACGGTCCCGCGTTGGCGATGGAGAACTCGGCACCCTTGTCCACAGCTGGTGGGAGAGCAAGGGGTGGGTCCGATGTGGAACTCGGCCCAGTGCTTCCTAACACGGAGTGTGGCCTGGAAATTCCACTCCTGGAAAAATAAAATCTTGTGCATGAAAGTTTATAAACAGCGGGAAAAGCGGCTGCAAATGTCCATCAGCGAATGAATGGATAGATAAAGTTGGTTTGCTGGATAAATCACCCTGGTCTCTGTCCCCATGGGTGCCTGCAGCCTCAGACAGCACCGAAACCCAACTCGCCGTGGGCTTCCTTATGTGCCCTGTGAGGCCGCAGGACACCAACCGTCAGTCGATCCTTCCGTGCTGCTGCCCTGGTGACCCCTCTGCGTCATGTCCGCTTGCACGTTGGGGACATTGTCAGGGTCACCTGAACAGCGGGTCTGACACCTGCCACTTGATCTGGTAACTAAAGTGGCTACCAAGTGAGTACCGAGCGGGTAGCGTATACCGCGTGGATACGCAGCACAGAGGGAGATTCGCGCCCCGGGCAGGACAGAGTGGGAGGCGTGAGCTGCCCTCGTGTTGCTCGGAACGCTGCACAGCTTAAAATGCCTGAATTTTTTATTTCTAGAATTTTGCATTTACTACTTTCAGAGTGCAGGTTGATCACAGGTAACTGAAAGCAAAAACCAGAGAGTGGGGCGGGGAGGCTGTGTTTCCATACCGTGGAATATTATTCTCTCATGAAAAGAAATGAAGGGGCTGGAGCGGAGGCTCGGTGGCTACAGCGCTTGCCCGGCATGAGCAAGTACACGGGTTCAAACCCCAGCACCACGCACAGAACCAAGGGTCAGAGCAATGAAAGCCGTGCGAAAAACTCAATAAAAATTGACTCTCTCTCGCTCTCTCTCTCTCTCACTCGTTCACTGTCCTCTTTTTAAAAAAATATGAAAAATAAATCAAGTGGTGATGCTTGGTACGTCGCGGACAGTCCTTGAAAGCACCAGGGCAAGTGAAGGACAGCAGTCACGGAGGCTGTGGTGCGTGTGGTTCCACAAGTAGGAAACGTGCAGACGACAAATCAGAGACAGAGACGGGGCTGGGAGGGTGGGGAGAAGTGAAATGCTCCTACGGACGGACTTTCTTTTGGGGCTAAAAATAATCTAACATTGATTGTCGTGGGGGCCACACAACCTTGTGACTATTCTAATACACTGCAGTCCATTGACTTGTGCATTTTATTTTATCATTTTTAACTTTTTCTTTCGTACTAGAGATTAGACTCAAGGGTGCTTTCCCACTGAGCAACATCTGCCGTACTTTCATTTTTTTTTAATTTTGAGGCTGGGTCTTGCTCAGTTGCTGAGGCTGGCCTCCAACTTAGGATCCTCCTGCCTCAGCCTCCCAAATTGCTGGGATTACCGATATGCACCACGGTGCCAGCTGGAGTTGTACATTTGAAAAGGATGAATTGCATGCCGTATGATTGCCACCTCAAGCAAACTATTACAGAAGACAGAAGGCCAAACGCCCAGCACAGGAACCTTAGATGCTATTAAGGAGCCCGGCGTGGGTGGGAGCAGGAGCCTGGCTCAGGAGAACCTGTGTCTCGCCTCCCTCAACCCAAGAGACAAGAGTTGAGGGCCTCCCAAGCGTTCATGGGGCTATGAAAATGTTTAAATTTCTTTTAAAATCAGAAGGAAAAAACCCCTTTGAGATGAAGAAAATATATCATGCTTAATACATTCATCTTCACACGGATGTGGTTGTAAAATATGATTTTTAATTTGTTTTTATTATGTTGGAAAGTGCTAGCAATAAAGGTTGGAGAAGGCTGCCTCTCGGGTTGGGTGCGAGGTGCTTGTCCACCCCAGGGCTCCCGGGAGGGGGTCAGACGAAAGCCCCCGTCCTGTCCTCTCGCATTCTGAAAAACCCTTCTTTTCTTTTCAAAGGTGAGAAATGCCGCAGCTTCATTGACCTGGCCCCGGCTTCAGAGAAAGGTGAGTGCTGCCCATGGGGCCGCCAGCTTCCCTGCCTGGAGACGATTCCCTGCCCGGGTGGCTGCCCAGAGCCTCTCCTTCAGCCTCCCTGGGCTGCAAGCCCAGGGAACCAGATGTCTCGCTGCAAAGCGCTGAGTTTCTCGAGCGTCACTGAAGTGGCAGAGGCAGGTGGTGGAGGACCATGTGTCCTCCTGCTCCCCGGGAGCGGGTATCCCTGGGATCCTTATAGCTCTTTACACCTGGTGCACGCTGGGACTCTGGAGAAGGCAAGATGGGTGTTTGGAGGCTGAGCTCTGTTAAGACAGAATTGGGGACGTACCCCCAGCTGCGGGCTTTGCCCTCAAGATGGAGGCCAGATGTCTGGCCACTCTCGCCTCACAGGTGTGAGGAGGATCATTCTGATGGGACATTGTCCTCCAGAGAGGCTTCTGCTGCCTTTCTCCATCATCCCACGGCCTTCGTCCTCATGGGCTAAAATGGTGGCTAGAGCACCAGCCATAACATCTGCATTCCAGGCAGTATGATGGAGGAAGGGCAAAGGTTGAAGGTCAACTCTAGGGTTCCTAGAAGTTGCCTCAGATGTACCTGTGAATAGCTTCTTGGCCAGAACTTATCACATGGCCACGCTCAGCTGCAACGGAGGCTGGGAAATGCTGCGCCCAGCTGAAAGTCAGGGAGTCTGAGATTGTGGAAGAGCAGTGACTTCATATTGGAGGTGGCTTGCCGGGGGGACAGAGGTTGGCCATCCCCACCTCCCTGCCCCCTTCTGCATAAGAGAAAGGCTGCAAAAGGGAAAGAGGCACACAAGCCTCTTCAGACGGCCTGGAGATTCAGAGAGGCCTCTGTCCTGGGAGCCCGGGCAGGGAAACTGAGGCAGAAGTCCAGTCACATAGATTGTTCCAACGTGGAAAGTGTTGGATGCTTGGAATTCGTAAGTCCAGGACGGGTGGCCATCTGTATCCCCTGCTGGTGGCTTCTCCTCCCAGGTGTCAGGAAAAGGCAGAGGCCCGTGGGCCCTGTGTCGTGGAGGTTGGGGACGCTCCCACCTCACAGGTGTGGTCTCCTGGGACAGCGCCAGCCAAGTGCTCCTTGTGAGACTGAGGGATGAGTGACAGGACCCTCACTGTCCCTCAGCCTGCTGGAAGAGGCCAGGACCCTGGAGAAGGCTTTTGTGAAGGAACAGCCTCCCCTGGTTTCCCCAGGACCGTGTCCTGTTGGTCACTCTGTGTGGCCATCCCTGAAGTATTTGGTCAAGCAACTCGGGGCTGGGTTCCGAGTCCAGATCGTAGTAACTGTGACGGCTGCCGGGCGCAGTGGCGCACACCTGCAATCCCAGCAGCTTGGGAGGCTGAGGCAAGAGGCTCACAAGTTCAAGGCCAGCCTCAGCAATGTTGCAAGGCCCTAAGCAACTTAGTGAGACCCTGTCTCAAAATAGAATATAAAAAGGGCTGGGGATGTGGCTCAAGGGTTTAGTACTGCTGGGTTCAATTCCTGGTACCAAAAAAACCAAAAAACAAAAATCAAAAAAATTGTCCCTGCATTGCTCAGAAGAGGCTGGCGTTTATTGAGTGGTCACCATTGCGGGCCTGTGCCTCGCCCTGTGCTGGGTTCTGACCCTGGCCGGAGCCCGTGCTCCACCGTCCCTGTCCTGAGCTCTGGGCTGATGCCCTCCCCTCATCCCAGGGACCCGGAGGTGCGGGGTGGACCCAGGGAGCAGGGCCTGGCTTGCCCACGTGGGTGTCTCCCGTCCAGGGTGGGTGCAGGCACCCGTGGGCAGGGTGTGTGGGTGTGAGCAGCACTCGCGTGTCCTCGTGCGACCATGGGTGCACTGGCTGACCAAGTGCGCGTGCGTGGATGTGGCCAAGTGTGCGTGCCCACGGGTCGCGTGCCCGTGTCCGCGCGTGAGGCTGACGGTGGCTCCCGCTGCCTCCCGAGGCCTCAGACCTTTCTCCCTCTTTCTCTTTTCCTGGCTTTGCGATTTGGCTTTTGGGGCTTGGCGGCCACGCTGAGGACCTTGTGGCCGTGTGTATAAGAATGTTTACGAGGGGCTGAGTGGGCCGGCGCTGGTCGCAGGGTGGCTTTTGTCAGCTCACGGCCTCTCCAACGCTTCTGCTGTCCCTTGGGTTAGCGGGGTTTGGTCCCTGGCACCGCGTGGGAGCGTGGCGTGCACAGATCCGTGCACTTGCTGACCTCGCCCCGCCACGGTCAGCTTCTCCGTGTCCCAGTCGAGGCACCCGAGGGCAGGGAGATGGGGCGGGTGCTCCCTGGAGGGACCCTCTTCTCTCCCTCTGTGACTTCTTTCCTGCTGTCTTTCTGACCAAATGTGATCTTAATCAGGCCCCTACCTAGCACGAGTGGGCCTTCAGGTGGTGCCTCCCAAGTGCCAGCCTGACTCCTGCCATCCACTTCACAGACGAGGAGACTGAGGCACAGAGGAGGCCCACAGCTGGGGTTTGAACCTGAGCAGTCGAGCTCTTCCGCTGCAAAGCTAGAACGAGGAGGATCACAAGGGATCTCCTCCTGAGGCTGGAGGACCCTTCCTCCTCCTCCAGCACCTGGGAGTGGAGTCAGAGCTTTCCTCTCTGGCTGAACCTCTGTGGGAGTCAGCTTTCCGTTACTGTAACAGAATAGTCCAGACAGTTGACTTAAACAGAGGAAAGGTTTATTTCAACTCACAGGATCGGAGCCTTCGGTTCACGGTTGGCTGATCCCGTTGCTGTTGTGCCTTAGCCAGGGAGCACATCATAGCAGGAGCACGTGGTACAGCAAGCTGCCACTTCATGGTGGCCAGGAAGCCAAAGGGACTCAGCAAGAGGCCAGTGTCCCACGACCCCCTTCAAGGTCACGTCCCCAACGACCCAACCTCCTCCCGCCTGGCCCCACCTCTTCCCAGTAGCATCGGCCTGGGGACCAAGCCTCCCGCAGGGGCACCCTTGGGGACATTGCACCTCCTTCCAGCTGGCACACGTGTGCGTGGTTTCGAGGACCTTCTCAAGTGGGACCCCCCTTCCCGCCTTCTCCTCCCTGGTGAGACACTTGCCTGCCGTCTGTGATTCACACCACGGCGTGCGTTCTTCGTTTGCCTGATCCTCCGGTTCCGCATCCCACGTGGGGAGCATGTTTTATTTGACACCGGCCCAAGCCACAGCCACTTTTCATCTGGATCCCAGCCACAGGCTCTTAACTGGTCCCCTCCCTCCATTTCTGCCATCGGATCCTGCACCCAGGACCTCACGTCCCCTCCCTTGCCGCACTCCAGCTCCGGATCGCTTGCTGCTCCCGAGGCGGCCAAGCTGGCCCGCGCCCCAGGGCCTTTGCCTATGCGCTTCCCCGGTTCCCGTGGCTTTCTTTACCCCCTCAGAACCTTCCTGATCTGAGTACGATTTTGCAACCACGCGAGCTTGTGGGCATTTCACTAACGTGTCAGAGTGTGAGTGAGCGATGAAGGCCTCTTGCACACACGCATACCAGCCCTGACTTACCTGTGTTTCAAAGCCTCAGTTGCTGATTTGCTGGGGCAAGAGTCTCGTACCAAGCCCTGAGACCAACGGATAATCTTAAAACCTGGTGTATCTGTCAGCGTGACCCATGTTAATGCTGTGTAACATGTCATCCCACAACTCAGTGGCCTTCCAGCAATTATTAATATGTTTGTTCACATATCTGGGTTTCCTTGGGGTTCGCTGGTGTAGGGTGGCTTGGTCTCAGGATCTAGAGTAGACTCAAGTCAGCTCCGTGTAGTCCACTTTGGGGACCACTTGGTGGAGCTTTCCTCATGGCAGTACCAGGAATGCAAGGTGGGGAGGCTGAGGCTGCTTGAAGCATCTGCCCTGGCAGGAGCAAGCCCCACGGTCAAGTCCAGCACCAGTGGGGCAAGAGGTACCCTGTCCACACGGAGGCTAGGGGTGGTGCAGGAATGGAAGTTGGGATTATTACCCAATCTGCCACATCTAGGCCTGGCCAAGGTCCCAAGGAAGGGTGGTGGCTCGCCATGGTGGCACCGGCCCACCTGGATTTCACTGATTTGCTTCTCAGGGTCCCCTTGGTCTTGCCCAAACCTTAATTTCTCCCAAAGTGCCCTAGATACTTGCTGGGGAAAGCTCCTTCCCGCTGTGGCCGCGTGCACATGAGTCTTTCCATGCAACACGCGCTTCCTGAGCACGGACTACGGGGCGGGTCTGGTGTGGGCATGGGGGGCGCAGAAGCCCCTGACCTCCAGGGGTAGAGGAGCTAAGCACACGGTTACCGGACCCAGCCGAGGGGCTCTGAGCCAGGGGATGCACTGTGCTGGGAAGGCTGGGGACATCCTTTCCCCCGCAGCGGCGTCAGCCCTGTGAGAAGATTGAGATCCACGAAGACGCTGCGGTTCCCCCCATCTATTAACGGGGTCTCTCGTAAGGACTTTCCCAAGTCGGGTGGCACGGGGAAGCCCCCAGGTCACAAGGCCCAGGCAGGCTGGACTCTCAGTGCAAATGAACCATGATCCAAGGACCATGCTGAGTCCCTCACGGTTCATATCCACTATCCAGGCTGCACCAGGGCCTCCCGACAGCCACGCTGGCCGGCTCTTGCTGGTCCCTGTCCACCTGGATCTGTCTGCAGCAACGGACAGCCCCTCCAGGAAGAGCATTCACTGAGCAACTACTGTGTGCTGGGTGCTGCGCTGGGTGCTGCGCTGGGTGCTGTGCTGGGTGCGTTCTCCCCAGCCTTCCTCTCCTCTTGGCCTCCTGTGCTTCCTCCCTGCTCTCTTCCCACAGTGAGAGAGGGAGAGAAAGAGAGAGAGAGAGAGAGAGAGAGAGAGGGAGAGAGAGGGAGGGAAAGAGAGGGAGACTGAGAGAAGCAAGTTTCACAGAGTTTTTCATGTGACTTTCATTGCCGGGACACTTTGTGGTGTCTGGTGCTGGGGTTTGAACCCGCGTCCTCGTGCATGCCAGGCAAGCGCCATCACCACCGAGCCACCGCTCCAGCGCCTTCCACTTCCTTTCTGCACCCACCTGCCCCATCGGTCTTCTGGCCCCAGCCCGTCCAGGGTTCCTGATCTCATCCACACCACACTGACGATGACCTCTGACGTGTAAGATATTTAAAAAGTAATTTTAATTTTAAAATCATCGAGTAGCACATGGACAATGGTTTGAAAACCCAACAAGCACGATCAGGGGAACAACGAAAACCAGCGCCCCCCACGTCCTTCCCCATCCTTCAGCTCCTCCACCCACCGTGCTTTGACAAAACCCTACGTGAAACCCCACGAACGGAC
>PVKS010045289.1:0-13878 GCA_004027875.1 Aplodontia rufa
TTTTTTTTTTTTTTAGGAACAACTTTATTTAGTTTTCACATGGCCTTAGTTGCTCCAACTCTTAGTTGTGTGCTGGGGTTTGAACTCGGGTCCTTGTGCTTGCCAGGCAAGCGCCGAAACCGCTGAGCCACCGCTCCAGCCCTGTCCCTCTCTCCTTTAAAAAGAGAGAGAGAGAGAGAGAAAGAGAGATGAACAGGGAAGTGATTTTAAAATCACAACAAGTAGACTCTCAGCTACCCAGTGCCTAAAGTGTCAGTGATGCAGTAGGCAAGCCCTGGGCAGTTCCTGGCCTTTACAGACCATGCCCTCCTGTCCACATCCACGGCTATGACCCTGCTGCGGGCAGATAATAACTTCTCACTATAACCATAAAGTCACTAGCACTTGGGTCACCACTTAACCGACTGTGCAGCTGAAAACCACTGACTGGGGTGCAGAAGGTCCCTAGGAAGAGTGGTCCAACCTACTGCACAAGAGTGTGTGGGGCAGAGACCCTGGGCGTGGGGTGGCCCCTCTGTCACCTTGCTGTCCTTCCCCTCCTTCATCCTTAAGCTCCCCTCCAGCAGCAGCTGCCGAGTCTCCTCTGGGGAGGCGCCAGGGATGGGCCCTGTCAGGTCCAGATGTAGAAATTCCTTTAGGAGCTGGAGAGGGATGGGAGTGTGGGTATAGGGAAGGTCAGGGTCTCACTCCCCACCCCAGCTAGGAGGCCAGCGTTGCCCCAGTTTGTCATTTGGCCCTTCCTCACTCCCAGCAGGGCCGAGGCCCCTTCCCGAGGTACCCACCTTGTCCACCTCATCATTGCTGCCTTCCACCACCTCATAGGCATCAATACGGCTCACCACCGCTGCCAGCCGCTGTCGCTCCTGTCGCTGCCGCATGCACGTGTTCACGTGGTGGATGAAGCACTCCACCGAGCTGATCTGGGAACAGGCCGTGCTGCTTCAGGCAGGTAGACCGGGAGGGATAGACAGCAGGAGGGGGTGCCACCCACCGTTCAGGTTACCATGGTGACAATGGCCTCCCTGCTGCGGGGCTCATCAGTCTTCCTCAGCACCGACTTGAGCAGCAGTGGGTACTTGGTGAGCCGCTGGTGGGGCTTGGCCAGCATGTCACTGAGCTGCAGCCGCTGACACTGCTGGTGCTTCTCCGCCCACTGCAGCGGGATGCAGGCTGGCACTCAAATCAGGCTCCGCCCATGCAGTCCGCGCCCACGCAGCCCGCGCCCATGCCAGCCCCACGCAGGCCCTCACCGTGACGTAGGCGCGGAACAGGTCGTTGTCACGGAGCAGACCGCGCATGTACTCCATGCAGCCCTCCTCCTCCATGCAGTATCGGATGTACGGCTTGAAGAGGGCACCGAACTGGCCCGGGGAGAACACCCACAGCGCCCATTACCCTACGCTCCCAGGCTTCACCTGCGCCTCCTTACAGTGCTGCCGGGACCACCCAGGGGGTGACAAGCCTATTATTCCTGTTTCCAGGTGAGGAAACTGAGCCTCAGCAACAGTGACTACTGGTAGATGGCCAAGGGGAGGGGGCTCAAACCCAGGCAGCTAACACGTAGTACTTCCTGGGTACAGAGGTCACCCGAGGTCAGAGGTCAGAGGGAGGTGAGGGTGACAGCAGATGGGATCAGGCCAAGGAGGCTTTCAGATGACCCAACCTTGCCTCCGTGGCCTCGCCTGCGTCTGGCGCTGCGCGTACCATCTTGAAGCCTTTGAGGAAGTCCCCCGGCTGCAGCAGGGCCCGCGTGCGGCGCGCCTTCTCCAGCACCGGCACCATCACACTGGCCCACAGAGTGCGATGCAGCCGCGCGATCTCAGGGATATTGCTGAAAAGACGCTCAGCCTCCACCTGCATGGAGTGGACAGTGGGTTGCCCTAACCCCGCCTCTTCCGCCCCGCCCACCTCGGTGGGTCCTGCCTGGCCTGCTGGGTGCACCCCAGCCCAGCCCCACCTGGCCCAGCCCGCCCAGTCCACCCGCCCAACTCCGCCCCGCCCACCTAGGCCCCCGTCGACCCCTCCCCGGTCCCCTGCCCCTCCCTAATACCGCCCTGCCAGTCACACCTCACACAGCAGCCCGGACTCTTGCAGGTTCAGAAGGCAGCACAGGAACAGCTGTGGGGACAGTGGACGCTGCAGCGTGGAGGCTGTCCCAGACCTGAAGCCCCACACAGACTCAGGCTACCTCTGCCTCCTTCCCTTCCATAGAGGCCAGAATCATCCAGAAATAAAGAAGGTGTAGGTTTGGTCTTCATATCTGGGAGTTCCAAGTCCCCATGACCCACCTGGGGGTCACCCTGCCCTGGCGCCACCTGGAAGGAAGCTCAGGGAGACTGGCCCTGCAGCCTTTCCTGGAATCCTCTCCTCTGCCTCTGCCCTGCCCCAACCTTGTTTTTGCCTTAGAGGCTGAATCCTCCCCCAGGAAGGCTTCTTGAACCTCCAGGCACAGGACAGGTGCTCCCTCCCCAAGCTGAAATCCCTCCAGTGCCTTTGCGTCCTGGCTCATGCAGGGTGTGGGCTCCTGCCACCTGGCACACAGCAGTGTTCAGAAGCAGTGTTGAATGAAAGAATGAGGCCTCAGGTGTGTTCATTCAGCTTAACCTGGCAAATCTGCCTGAAGCCCCCTCCCAGGTGCCTGTGGAAATCACCTATTCCTGGGGGGCGCAGCCCTTCTCTGATTTTCCTGTGCCCCTTTGTTGTTGGGCACCTGCTCCTTCTGCAAAGGCCCAGATTGAGCTGAGTCCACACAGAAGGAGATGGTGGGGCAGGCAGGAAGGGTGGACGCTGGGATGGGGACCCACACTTACGCTGGTGATCACCCGCAGTTTCCTGATGTAGGAGGCCTCTGTGTGCAGGAGCTCCCACACCGCCTCCTGCTGGTGGCACTGCCTCCGGGTCAGCTTCTAGAGGGAGGCCAGAGCCAGTCAACCAGGACCCCAGGGATAGGAGGGTGGGGTGGGCAACCCTGCATGAAATGTCTTGGTTTCCTGATGGGGACACAGAGGTCCTGGGGGTGGCAGGCCACCCTCACCATCACATGGATTATCACAATCAAGACATCCTAGATCCAGGCCTTCCTCTGCCACTAAAACAGACAAGCAGCACACCATTTTCACTTAGCCTCAGTTTCCCCAAAAGTGGCAATAGCCTCTTGGGGCCATCCCATGGAAAGATCCTGTCACTGAGTCCTCACAAGGGATCTCCCCCTTTCACACACTAGGAAGAGGAGAAGGGCAGCTGCTGTGCCTACCTCGTGCCCATCTATGAGCTCCCGCCAGCTATCCTCCAGCCGGAGGCAGGAAGTATCTTCATCCTCATCTTCATCTTCCTCTTCCTCCTCCCAGGAGTCATGGTCAAAGCGCAGCCTCCGGGGCATCCGGGGCAGTCCAAAGAGGCTATAGGCATGCAGCTTGCCCTCTAGCTGCTCCATCTTGTCCACCTCCTAGAAGGAGACCCAGGGTCAGGGTCAGAGCCAGAGAGCTGTCCTGCCCCTTGAGCCCAGGGGGCCACATACCCGGCCAAAGGCACTGGTGCTGGTTCCTGAGCTGAAGAAGCCACTAAAGCGACTGGCCGCCCGGTTCTTCCAGCTGTCACCACCTCCGCTGCTAGTGCCACTACTGTTGCTGCTGGGTAGAGAAGAGCTGGAGGGTGTGGAGGGTTCCTGCCCCGGGACGCTGGCCTCCCCCAGGTACTCTGACATGTTCTTACGTCGGCGGCCAGGGGCCTGGGGAGAGAGCAGAGGTCAAGGCCAGCCCCACCAGCCTCTACCTCACAAGGATTTCCAGGGCCTCAGGCCAGCCTGTCATGTGAGAGGGCTTATATACACCTGCCCTACGTACCAGCTCTGCTGAAACCCAGACACGCTCTGAGACACAGAGTCACCTGGACTGTCATGCCGAGCCACAAGCACAGTATGGGTAGGGAGAAATGCAATTACACACACATCCAAAGGCACCAACAAGTACAGCTCTGACTGGGTCCCCTGACACACGGCCTCACTCCTGAGCACAGATGGGCTCATGAATGCACACGTGTGCATGCATGTGCACACGAATTCACACATGCACTCTGACACACTGGGCGACAGAAGTCTCAGAGTAAAGACCTATCACCTTCGGATATGGCTGGATCCAGAGAGAACTCCCTATGCTCACAGCCACCTCCATCTTCCAGAAGGGAAAGTTAAAACCCCAAGAGGAGATAGCAAAGATCCAGGGTGACTTCCCCCTGAGCAGGGACCCATGAGTCCAGCCTGCCCTGCTCCTAGCACTGACAGCCCCTCCTCACCAAGATGTCGAGGCTCTCCCGGCGGCTCTGAGGGTCCACACGCTCCAGTGCAGGAGACCCAGCTCCAGCTGGCCGCAAGATTGGTAGGCTCAGGGACTTGGGGTCCTTCACTCCCTGCTCCACCTTGCCCTCGTCCCCTGGCTTGGCTGGAGCAGTGTGTGGAGGCAAAAAGAGGTCCTCAGTGCCCAGGTCTGGAGAGGGTGAAGGCCCCAGTCCTCTCTCCCCAGAGGATCCGAGCCTAGGCCTGGCAGCCCTCCCTCTGCAGCCCCACCCTGCCAGCACCCGCCACCAGGCCCAGCAGAGCCACCTGTATGGTAATGAGTCTGCTCAGGGCCAAGGCCAATGGGAATCTGAGCCTGGGAAGGGCTCCCATCTCTGGGAGGCCCTGCCAGATCCTAGCCACCCTGCCACCTGTGAAGCCTGCTGCTTACCTTTGACCCGCAGGTAGTGTCCACCAAACCTATAGGCCTCGAAGGTAAGGGACAGGGGCGTGTTGGACTGGTCGAGGTAGATATCCACTCTGCCCAGTGCAATGCCTTTTCTTTCAAACACAGGCAGCAGCACCTCCCTGTCCCCAGGAAGGAGATGTGTGTGTGGGACAACCATGCAAGCCCCCACTCCACTCACCTCCCCAGCAGAAAAGGGAGGCACGTGCGGACGCCTGGCCCTGGTGGGCACTCTGGACAACACATGCCAGCCTTCATGGGCACACTGCACTCTGGGCCAGGCCTGCACGCAGGATTGGAATGCACAGGTGCCAGACTCTGTCCTGGCCCTTGCACAGATGTGCACATTCACACAGGACTTGTCCCAGGTGAAGACTCACAGGCCATCTCTCACACTCACAGACCTGGAGCCTCCAACCAGAGAGGCCACACCTGCCCCAGCCCCACTGCCTTCCCCAGCAACACTGAGCCCTACCCCAGTGACTTCTTCTTCAGAGCTGGTACGATCTCCATTTCAATGTCCACATTCAGGTCAAATTTCAAGGTGAAGCACTCCTTGCTCGGGTCCTGAGATGAGAGGGGACTGTCGTCTTCTCATCTTCATCTCCCACTACCCTATCCCACAGCCCAGGATGGAAGCCCCAGCAGGCAAGTGAAGGCCAGGAGTCTCCCAGCCCTCCTCTGTCCCTGGGAGAACACGAGGGCCCTTCTGCCCAAGCAGCTCCTGGAGTAACCCCAGTCTGAGGTAGGGCAGTGCCGGCTGCAGGACACAGTGGCAAGGAAAGGACATGGTCACTCCAGACCCCATCCCTTGTCCTGGAGTTCAGAGTGGAGAGGCCCAGCCCAGGGAGAGAAAAGGGCCTGGGAGGGGTGGGGCTATCTGGGAACCCCCACCTTCCAGCCCTAGGGCTCCTTACATCTGTGTGCCTCCGTCTTGCTTTCTTCTTGGAGAGTTTCAGTCCTGTGCTCTTCCGGTCCCTGGGAAAAAGTGAGGGCAGGCCTTGGAGTTGCAGCTGGGCCTTCGGTGGGACTTGAATGGGGTGGGATTATGAGTGGGGGTACCGCCAGGTACTAAGTGGGATTGTGCGCCCTCTGGTGGCCAGCACGGGATCACATAGTGGTACCCAGTCAGGTGTGGAAGCAGGCTCCTAGACACCCGGCAGGCTGGCCCAGGCTGGGATAGCCTCTTCCAGGAGCCAGGGTATCCACAGGGGTGGGAGGAGTTTGCCACAAGCCCTCCTGGGGAAAGGTGCCAAAGTATCTGGTCCCTGGTGCTTCGCCATGGCCTCTGCTCTGCCCACCTACCCCTCACCTACCCTCTGCCATCCACAGAGCTTTCCTCCTCCTCCTCCAGGTCCACCGCAGGGCTGGTGAGTGGGGGGCATGACCGGGTGGACACATTCCGTGATAGGACAGAGCCTTTGGAGAAAAGGAGTAGGGGGCTGTGTCTTCTCCCTCCCTGACCTCTCCTTAGCCTTGAACACGGCCACCTCCAGAGTGACAGTCTGTGGCCCCTAGAATCTCCCACCAGTAGCTAAGTCCCTTCAGTTCTTTGTTCATTATCATCTATCCCAAACAGAAAGGACAAAAAGGTTCCCAAAGGGGGCTGGAGCGGTGAGTCGGTGCTTATGGCGCTTGCCTGGCATGTGCGAGGATGTGGGTTCCAACCCCAGCACCACATACTCAATGAAGTGTCGGAGCATTGAAAGCCACATGAAAAACGAAATAAAAATTGATTCTTTCTTTCTCTTTCACTGTCCCTCTCTCTTAAAAAAAAAAACCCAGAGGACAACACAGGTGATGCCCCCACCTCAAATATAAACTCACCTGTGGCCTCAGTTTACTCTTCTACAAAATAAAGGTCAGGAAGCCCTGACTCTGGGATGCTGCAAGCAGGGACCACAGTCCGTGGCTCTTCCTTTCAGGCCTCCCCTTACCCATGGCAATAACACCTTTAGTCCCAGGGGCCCCTGGCAGAGGGGGAGGTCTTTTTGTCCCTGTGACTCTGGGATGCGAGACCAGGGGTAGCACAGCTTGCCAGGCCTGGTGTCTTCTTCATTGGTGGGGGCAGCCCTACTGCACCAGAGGGGCTTCTTGTTTCCTGCTACACATTCCTTCTGCCCTGCCTCCACCCACCTGCCAGGAGGATGTGCACAGAAGTCCCCTGCCCTGAGGACAGGCAAAAGGGGAAGAAAGGGGGCACTTTCCAGGCTGGTCCGGGCCACACAAGCCTGCGCGGGAGATGGCCACAATCCCTGGACAGATGGTGTGTCTTGCTAAGACCCTCTAAAACAAAAGGAACTGCCATGTTCTTGGATTTCATCACCTACAGATGACTCTTGTCCTTCTGATGGCCTCATCAAGGTTCCAGTGGTTATCACAACATTGTCCCCACCCCAGCATGGGTTTCAGAGCTGCCCAGGAACTGCAGGGGCCAGCACAGGCCCACTCCTGCTGACCTTGGGGGGGCAGGTTGAAGCGGACATGGCCGTCATAGTGTGCAGTGCTGTGGAAGGAGCTGTCGCAGGCTTCACAGAGGCTGAGGGGCCCCAGGCGGTGCAGCTGCTGGCAGTCTGCATGATGGCACACCTGCAGGTGAAGAGTGGGCAGGTCCCCTGTTGATTCACTCAGGACCTTTCCCAAGCACCCACCAGGCGTCCACTCCTAGGAATGCAGACCAATCAAGGCCTGTCCTTGAGACCTGGGGTAGGTAACCAGGAGGCCAAGGCCACCAGGCAGGGAGACCCCCAGGAGGAAGCAGGGGCGCTGCTCTTCGGTTTGCCCAGTTCATTGTTGGCACTGGAACACCCTCAGCACTGGCAAAGCCCTCCGCCCATCCTGCCTTCTGCCCTTAGAGCAGAGGCTGTGGGGGCCCTGAATAGCAGGCCCCACCCAGATTCCTAAGTGCACAGGGTGGAGCTGTGGAGTAGTCACGCTGAGGTGTCACTCCCGGTCCTGGATCACTGTCTTCTCTGCCCTCCAACCTGCAATGGCCCCACTCTAACTCACTGTGGCCACTGTGCTTCCTGCTCTTCCAGAGCAACAGAAGCCAGGAGGCGGCCCTTGATCTCCCACCTCCACCTCCAGCCACCTGGCAGGAGGGGCGGGGCTTTCCATGACTGGCCCCACTCCAATCTGTGGCCAGCCTTCCTCCCAGACCCGCCCCCTCCAGCCAGGTGCAGCTTCCCTCCCGCAGGCTCCTGCCATCCACCCCCCACCTTGGCTGGCTTCCCTGCTTCCCTTCACAGCAAAACTCCAGGCCAGCTGTCTACACTCGCATTCTGTGCTCCCCAGTTTTCATTTTAAAATACTTCAAACCAACTGAAAGTTATAAGAATAGCGCAAGGACATCCATACTGTCAATCACTGTCACATCTGCCCTGCTCTGCTGCAGATAGATACACAGCATGGCCTGAGAGCGAGGATTTTTTTTTTTAAGAGAGAAGGACAGTGAGAGAGAGAGAATCAATTTTATTTAGTTTTTCACATGGCTTTCGTTGCTCTGACACTTGGTTGTGTACACGGTGCTGGGGTTCGGACCCTCATACTTGCGCATGCCAGGCAAGCGCCGCAACCACTGAGCCACCGCTCCTGATGGATTTTTTTTTTTAAAGGGCTCTCACCATGCTGTTCTGGGTGGTTTTGAACTCTGCACTCAAGCAGGCCCCCTGCTGCAGCTTCCCTAGTGGCTGGGACCAGCGTGCCTGTCAAGGGCCTTTTCCTGTGAAATCCCATGCTACAGTCATTCTTGAAAACAAGCCTCCGTGTGGGTATTCCTTCTGACTCATTCCCCAGCTGCCAAGGCGTGTCCATGTGAGCTTTTCCTCACACAGTCCACTGAGGTTCACACAGGGCCTGGGTTGTGTCTGTTCACCCTTTTACCAATGAATTCTCTTTTGGTGTGGGTCTTTCATGACATGGGTGTTTTGGGAGCAGCTAGCCAGTAGCCTGGGGGGAAGGCCCCCTATGTGGACTTGCCTGGCTGTCTCTGGACAGTTTCATGCTGAGCATCTGGGTTAGGACACTACAGAAATGACTCTGTGTGCCCTGACAACAGATCATTTGGGGATCTTACTGCACTGTCTGAAGTCCCTTTTCCTAGGCTGGAGCGGTGGCTCAGTGGTAGAGCGCTTGCCTGGCATGTGTGAAAACTCGGGTTCAAACTCCAGCACCATGTACACAACTAAGTGTTGGAAAAACTAAAATCAGATGAAAAAATTTTAAAAATTATTATATCTCTCACTCTTTTTTTAAAAATAAGTAAAAAATAAATAAAGTCCCTTTTCCCAGCTGTGGGAGGCTAAGGCATGATGACCCCAAGTAAGGCCAGCCTGGGAGACACAGCCAGACCCTGTCTCAAAAAACAACAACTAAAAAATAAATTTCTCTTGTTCTAAAGCCAGTTGTGCAATTTGTTACAGCAGCCCCAGGAAACTAATACTAATACATTAGGCCAAAAATCTTGGGGTTACTTTTTTTTTTTTAAGAGAGAACCAATTTTAGTTTTTCATGTGGCTTTCATTGCTCCAACACTTCGTTGTGTATGTGGTGCTGCGGTTTGAACCCACATCCCCACATATGCCAGGTGAGCGCCATAACCACTGAGCCACTGCTCCAGCCCCTAGATCCCAGATTTTAATCACATACCATCTCAGGTATCTGAGAAGAGAGAGATGAGTGGGGAAAGCAGGACAGTTAGCCCTGGAACTTTGGGGACAGGAGGAAATTAATCCTGGTTCAGTCCTCACTGTTTTGGCCCAGTGTCCCTGCACTCCTCCATCAGAAAGGATAGTCACTGGTGGTCCACCTTGGGAGGGGGCTGCCTTTGGTGGATCTGGGCCTGAACAGGCAGGAGTGCAATGCACAATATGACCCAGATTGCTGTTGGCAGCCCTAGCACCCGAACTCCCTTCACAGTGGCTGTCAGGGCTTCAGCAGGAGTGAGGGACTTCCCTCAACTACTGCAGCTGTCCTGGCTCCTTCTTAACCTACTGCTGGAAACCCCTCCCCCAAATAATCCAAAACCACTAGGCTACCCACAGCTGTGGCTCTGCCTCCACCCCACCCCAGCAGCCCAGGAGCTAAGAAGGGCCTGGCTTTGCAGATTCTGGGGCCCCAAGCCCATTGTCTCCTCTTGGCAATGATCTGAGGAAGGAATCTGCCCCACCTCCGGGCCTCTTCCCAGGAAACCCCCAGTCTCCCAGCTGCATCCAGGCAGGGCAGCTAGCCTGGCACAGGTTCTCAGTCCAACCTCTTCCTAATCCTGGGGGCTTCGGTCAGCCAGGGTGGGTGGTGTTGCTCTGGCCCCACAGTGGGTGGGTGGAGGTGCCATGCTAGGCTGTGGAGTCCTGAGGAGGGTCCTTGGGGGCTTTCCAGTTCAAGTCTCTGATTCTGTGGCACATCTTGTTTTTAAGCTAATCCAATAAATAGATCGCACACAAAGATTCACTCTTTGCAGCAGATTCAGTGTTCAACAAGTGTTTATTGAACACCTACTATATGCCCACCCTGTAGAAGCACTGGTCTCCCTTGGAGGCCTGGAGGTTCACTCCCCAGCCCTGCCACGGGGCTTGAATACCATGCTGCAGCTACTACCGACCCAGACCTCATTTGCCCAGTCCTGCTGGCAGCCCCCAGGCTCAAACACCAGCCTCCCATGCAGGTCAGGCCCAGGATCTGAACCAGGTGTTTCCGGCTGAGGATGAAGTTGCAGAAACCCCCTCACTTCCCCTCCCAGCCTCCTCACGGCCCAGGTCCAAACCTCAGCTTCTCCCCAGCTCCCTGAAGGGGCAGGGGTCTGCCAGCACTAAAGCAGAGTGGCCCTGCTCCAAAGCCTGTCCGTGGGTCCCTCTCCGCCCTTCCTGTCTGCCCACCAACGCTCTTAAGGCAGGGGCTTCTGGGGGTTGCAGGAAGTGCCAGGCCTCCGTCGTGGGGGAGGCAGGTGGTACCCACCTAGGAAGACAGGGACTTACACATAACCGGGTGATAAAGGGTGGGCGCCCAGCTGAGGGCACACCAGCGCACCGGCCGGAGGAGGGAGGCCTAGCGGCAGAGGCGTGGGCGGGGCTGGCGGAGGAGGGAAGGGCCCGGGTTCCCGGGCAGGGTCTAGGCCGCCCCGCGCCACCCCCCTTGGGGACAACACCCGGCCTACCTGATCTGCGCCTGCGCGGGCGCGACCCCCGGCGCACGAGTGCTGGGGGTCCGCGGAGGGCGGCGCGGGGCTCGGCCTGGAGACCGCTCGGCGCCCGGAGACGCCGGGTCCCGTCCCCATGTTGGCCGGAGGAAGCGGCGGTCTGCGCCGCCCGCAAGACAAAGCGCCGAGCCCGGCTTCCTGCCATTGTGAGGCCGCGCCCGCCCCCGGCCAAGCGCGGGACGGGGGACCTGGGCCGGTGACACCCCCGCGGAGCCCGCGCAGGGCCACCTCCGCCTCCCGCCTTTGTCCCGGAGACCCCGCCTCGCAGCCGCAGCCTGGCCTTCTCCCTCCGCCCAGGGGCTCCCTGAACGCCGGACATAGGGCGACGCGGGGACACCCTCTGCTCGGGTTCCAGCGTCCCGCTGCAGTCACATGCCCTGCGCGCAGAGGCCTTCCCGAGGGTCGTACCGGTGCCTGGTGCCCAGGCAGCGGTGCAGGCCTGGTGACTGCCGCGGGTGGCCCAGGTGGCTGGCAGGCTGGTGGCGGGAGAGCGTCAAGGGGCGGGCAGTGGCCGGCAGTCCCCTGGGAATGAGGCGGCCGGGTGTGGACACTTGGCGGTCCGGAAAACCCACGGTCCCCGCCCGCGGCTTTGCCAGAGGTCCCCGCCGCTCCAGGCTGGATCCCACCACCAGGGGGCGCTGAGCATAGGAGAGAGGACGCCCATCCTCGGATTGGGTGCAGGGGCCCCACTGTGTGGCTGCCAGAGCACTTTTACACTCATTCCTGGGAAGATGGGTAGGCACTATTATCCCCATTCATTACCTGGGGGATAAAATGACATAGAGAGACCGAAAAGTGCACTGGCAGGACTTAAAAACAGACTTCTGGCTCCAGGTCTGGAAAAGCCTCCCAGGGACATTCCTAGGGCCACATGCTATCTGTCCTCAACCCACCCACCCGCTAGACATCTCCTGGGTCCTTGAGGTGATTTTGAGGGGGCAGCAGTTTCCTAAGGACCAGGAGGCTTCAAGAGTCTTCTCCCACCCTGAAAGGCCAAGTCATCATCCATTGTCCACACCACAGGCTTGTGTGTGTTCCTTTGTTCCTGGGAATAGCATTTGCCTGGCATGAGCAAGGACCTGGTTCCAACTCCACGACCACATACACAGCTAAGTGTCAGAAAAACAAAAACCAGATGAAAAATAAAATTGATTCCATCTTTTCCCCTCTCTCTCTAAAAAATAAATAGCGGGGTTAGGGATTTAGCTTAGTGGCAGAGCACTTGCCTAGCATGAGCAAGGCCCCCGAGTTCAGTCCTCAGCCCCCTGGGGGGGGGGAGAAATAAATAAATAGGGCTGGAGCAGTGGCTCAGCATTTATGGTGCTTGCCTGGCATGTGCAGGTACGAAGGTTCAAACCCCAGTACCATGTACACAACAAAATGTCTGAGCAATGAAAGCCACATGAAAAACTAAATAAAGTTGATTATGTCTTTCTCTCTCTCTGTCCCTCTCTATTAATAAATAAATAAAATTTTATTTTGAGACAGGGTCTTGATTAATTTCCCAGGCTGGCCTAGAACTTTCAGCCTCAGCTTCCCAACTAGCTGGGATTACAGGTGTGTGCCAATGTGCCCAGCCAGGCAGTTTTTTTTTTTTTTTTTTTAAGAGAGAGGGACAGTGAGAGAGACAGAGAAAGAGCGAAACAATTTTATTTAGTTTTTCACATGGCCTTAGTTGCTCCAACACTCAGTTGTGTACGTGGTGCTGGTGTTTGAACCTGGGTCCTCATGCTTGCCAGGCAAGCGCCGAAACCGCTGAGCCACCGATCCAGCCCCCAGGCAGATTTTTTGAAAACTGAAATTTCCTGTCTTGCTTAGAATAAAATCCCACCATAGCCTGGCTCCCACCTTGCCTCCCAAGTGGGCCCAGAAGATGGCACACCTGCTGATGGTCGCTACAACTCAGCAAACCCAAGGCCTTCACGCCTGCACATGTCTACAACTCCATAAACCTCTGATCTTCAAATGACTGGGCTCCAACTTTATATGTTCCCTTCCCAATGTGGCTCCCCCAAATAAATAACCGCTCACCTTCCACCTTTAGTCCCCTGACGTTCAACTCATTTCTCCCTAGCTTTTTTTTTTTTTTTCCTTTGGTTCCAGGGATTGAACCCAGGGGCACTTAAACACTGAACCACATCCCCAGCCCTTTTTCATATTTTGAGACAGGCCCTCGATAAGTTGCTGAGGCTGGCTTTGAACTTGGAATCCTCTTGCCTCAGCTTCCCAAATTGCTGGAAATACAGGTATGCACCACTGCACTTGACTCCTCCTTAGCATTTATTACCACCTGAAATTGTTTTATTTCTTGTTCATTTTTTTTTTTAAAGAGAGAACTAATTTTATTTATTTTTTCATCTGGTCTTTGTTTCTCCGACACTTGGTTGGGGTTTGAACCCAGATCATTGTGCATGCCAGGCAAGCGCTCTAACTGCTGAGCCACCATTCCAGGCTCCTTGTTCATTTCTTTTTTTTTTTTTTTTTTTTTTTTTTTTTTTTTTTTTTTTTTTTTTTTTTTTTCAGGGCTGAGGACTGAACTTGGGGCCTTGCGTCTGCTAGGCAAGCGCTCTGCCACTGAGCTAAATCCCCAACCCACCCCTTGTTCATTTCTTAATCATGTTTTCCTGCTAGAATGTCCTCAGCACAGGCCAGGGTCCTTGCCTGCCTGGCTCACGCTGTGTCTGCCGTGTACTGGCACATAGTAGAGCAGTCCATGTAGCTGAAATCAATGAATGGCTGAATGAAGGCAGAGGAAGGGTCTTCAGTCACAGCAGAATATGGGGACATGGGGCTGGAGCGGTGGCTCAGCAGTTTCAGCGCTTGCCTGGCAAGCACGAGGACCTGGGTTCAAACCCCAGCACCACGTACACAACTGAGTGTTGGAGCAACTAAGGCCATGTGAAAAACTAAATAAAGTTGTTTCTCTCTTTCTCTGTCTCTCTCACTGTC
>PVKS010045290.1:0-13873 GCA_004027875.1 Aplodontia rufa
TACATGAACAAATATCTACATGGTAAAAACCATCCTTTCACATGTGTGAGCATGTTTGTGTGTAAAGTAGTTAAATTCTTGAAAAGAGATATTGATAAATTTGACTATACTGCATTAAAGGACATCTTGGAGAAAATGGCAAGACAAGCCACAAAGTAAAAGATACTTGTATATACTGAAGGGATTGGTGCCAAGGAGGCATACAAAACGCCATACAGATCAGTAAGAAGAAAAGAAAAATGGAAGAAAGACGGGAATATGTTATTTGAAAGAAATACATTGGGCCAATGAACAGATGAAATTGATTAACCACATGAAAAATTCTGAAAAGTGATATTTTATTATAATTGCAATATCACTTCTCAAAAATTTTGGCCAGATTATTATGAAGTTTGACAGTACCAAGTGTTAGTGAGTGAAAAAAATGGACCCATTTCTTGAAAATAATTTAAATTGTAACTCTCGAAGAAGAGCTTAATATTTGCATGCTTTATGCCCAGCAATTACTTTTTTTTTGGTTCCAGGGATTGAACCACTTGCTTAACCACTGAGACACATCCATAGCCCTTTTCATGTTTCATTTTGAGACAGGATCTCACTAAGTCCTTAGGGCCTTGTTAAATTGCTGAGTTTGGTCTTGAACCTGCAACCCTCCTGCCTACACCTCCCAAGTTGCTGGGATTACAAGAGTACACCACTGTACCCAACCCAGCAACTAGTTCTAAGGTATATATACAAGGTAAATGCTTGCATCTATGATCCAGACACATATATGGGAGCTCCCATGTCATGGCTGAGAATAAGAAGCTTGGGCACCTCAAATGCCTATTAACAGGAAAATGGATAAATAAATCATGGCATATATTCACCATATATTATAAATCAGTAAAAAAATCAATGAATTGCAGATCCAACATGAATGATTCTTAGTAATAGTCCTAAATGAAAAGAAGCAAAATTTAACATACAAAACTAATGTTTAGGTGTGTATGCATTTCTTTTTGTTTATGTGTATGTAATATAACCATTTTACAAGAAATACAAGATGCAAAATTTGGGATGGTGATTACCTCTGAAGGGAAAGAAAAGAGCCAGAAAAGAGCAAACAAATACATTTAAGATGTACACAATATCCTAGTTCTTGGGGTAAGTTGTAGGCTCCAGGACATTTTAATATTATTAAAGCAAATAAAAGATGATGGTAATCAGTGAAATGATAATGTATCCTGGATCAAGAATTATGATTACTCCAATTCCAGGTTTCAAAAGGTCAAAAAGATGGCAGCTGCCTTTAAAACATTTGTGGTGAGTGAGGTATTTGCTTTTACAGACTTTATTGGTTGCATTTTGTATTATGCCTAGCATCTTATGAGAGTCAAAGAAGATGTCATTCCTTGTTCTTTTTATAGTAAACATCAATAAAATTTCCAATAGAACTGTTTTTCTTTTAACATTTTACAAAATCTACTATAGTGATTGCTGCTTAGCAGGAAATGGACACTAGGCTGATGATTTCAAATATTCACCAAGTGCCTGGGGACCTTGATGAGATGACAGAAGTAGCACACACATTTACTTTTTAAAAAGCAAGCAAGCAAACAAAGAAGCAAAATCTCGATGAGCCTATTTGCTTTCTTTTTCTTCTTGCAATAGTATTTTTTTTTTTTGCAGTTCATTCACTGCTGTATACACAATATGCTCCCTGTTCCTAGAGTTAAGCACTAATCAGGTCAGACTGGAACAAAGTCCACTGTAATATTAAAATACAAATCCATACTTCTGCATGATACAGAGAGAAAATATGTCACAAATTTTTTTAAAGTTCCAAGAAAAAGTTGCTGAAATGCATAATATTCTAATTATTAGTATCAACATTTAGAACCAAATGTTATAAAAAAGAATAGCCTTAGGCATATTATGGTTTGCACTTGGATAATTTTAAGCTTAAAATTAAATTTTTTCTATTGTAATCAACAAAATTTCTGGCGATTACAAGAGTACAGAATTTAGAGGTGTGAAAAATGTCAATGAAATATCTTAGGCAGACCAACATAGAGAATAGAGAAAGATAAACCTCCAAAGCATGACCTTACAAAAAAAGTTCATAAATATGTAGTCTTGACTAATGCCACAAATGAAAGAGCAGAAATGTTCTGTCCCTACTCCAGAACGTTAAGCAGACTTGGCATTTAATCAAATTGGTGATGTCAAGTTCCGCTGAGGAGCATACGTACATCTATCTGGTTCTTCACATGGTTGATTCTATAGCCATGCTTCATGACTCATTTGAATTTTGCCAGAGAAAATTCTAGTTCAAAAGGAGTCAGAAGCAAGGCATAATGAGTAGCAAAAGGAACAGGACCTATGTTATTCCTTCACTCATGCCACGAGTATTTATTCCGTATCCTCCATATGCTCCGTCCTGAGACGCATGCTGGAGGATAACAATGTGCAAAAATGGAAGCCTTCGCACAGTTTACAATCTTTTGTGGAAGAGGCAAGCAAACAGAGAACTCGGCTGTAGGCTGGTATGTGCTGTGACAAGAGAAGCATCCAGTGCTAGAACACCATCAGCAATCTGGACTTTAAGAATTCACAACTACATTTCCAGATCAAAGTCTTCTTATGTAAGAGAAAGTCAAACTAGTGGAGAACGCTCATGGTGTGGGGCTTCTCAGAAGTCACTAGTCCTAAAATAGGAGCTCAGTCCTAAAACAGTAAGGGGATGGGGTAGTCTGACCAGAGTTTGCCTGATAAGCAGTGGTCAGAACATGCAGAAACTCCTAGGGCAGGTTAAGGTTTCATCTTGAAGGTTAAGGGGATCTTTGCATAACCAGTGACTGGAATGGTCAACTTCATACTCATGAAGACCACTCTAGCAGTATGGGAAACAACAGACTAGAAGGGAACAACTCAAGGTGAGGGAAACCAGTTAGAAAACAATTACAGGACTCCAAGTAAGGGATGTTGATCTGAGCTAGGGTTATAATAGGGAGAAGTAGGAGACTCAAGGGCCTTTTAAAGATAGAGTCAACTGGGGTGAGTGGTTTAAGAAAGAGTCAAGGTTTCTTGCTTAGCTGTCTCTTTAACTTCAAGAATGAAATAAGACTAGTCTGGATGTGGAAGAGACATTTTAAGCAATACTGTTTCATTTCTACATATGAAGACAGTGTGAAAGGTCCCCTTGCCTAAAACACTAATCTGCCATATGATAAAGAAAAGAAAGATATTCATATATTTCTTCATCTAAAAATTATAAATGTACACATACATTCATGTACATGTTTATCTAATTATACGTAATTCACAAAACAATTTTTATTTAGTGCAATTTACGTGATAATAGACTTGCATTTTGCAGAGAACTGTTGGTTGGAAGAGTTGAGGAAAATATTTTTATAGAGTTGTTTTTGAATTGGATTTGATTTTGGAGGATGATTGTCACATAATACAAAGTTATAATTTTAAAAATATATTTGGATTTTTTTTTAAGTTCAAGACTAGTCATTGGGGGTAACTAATTTTCTTGTTTAAGAAGGCACAATTAGGGCTGGGATGTAGCTCAGTGGCAAAGCGCTTGCACAGCATTTGCAACGTCCTGGGTTTGACCCCCAGTTCCAAAAAAAAAAAAAAAAAAACAATAAAGAAGGCACAATAAGGAACCATATCACTTATGTATTGAGAAACTACTGGAATGTTCTAGAATAGTGATTCCCAAATTGGAATCAAATTGGAAAACCAAAGTCTCAATCCAGATCTATTAAAATGACAACCTCTGGGGATGAGATGCAAGCATGGGAAGGATTTTAAGTTCCCAGCACTTCTTATTGCCTCTGCACTTCAGTTGCTATTTACTATTGACTATTCTGGATTTATTACTGCTATTTTGTAGTAAAGATAGAAGTTTTTCTTAAAACTAGCTTCACATACTTTTAGGTATGTATTCTCTGTAGGTATTTGAGCTTTTTGATCTTTACCATAAAGGAGGATCAGAAGACATTAAACACCAGCTGGAAGCATTTGTTCTTCATCTGGTAGACAATGATAAAGCTTTGAAATACTGTGAGGATTTAAGTGGCTGACTAGAGATGTGCTTTTATAAAGCTTAATCTTGCAAAGGGAAATAAAATTAATTGCAGGGGAAAACAGAGGTGGAAAAAACAATTAGAACCTCAGTTATCATTCAAGTAAGAGGCAACTTGAGTGGAATGGGGGGCAATGGAAAGAAAAAGAAGTATGTCAGAGATACTGCACAAATAGAATTTGAAAACTTACTGAATTGGAAGATGAAATGAAGAAAGAGATAGCAATTAAAAATGACCCTGAGGCTTTAGACTGGTAGAATGGTGGTTCCATCAACAGAGATAGAAGTAATAAAAGTCTGGAGGATATGCTGAGCATCCTAGGGAATATCGCTTGCTGGGGCACAGTGTATTTGTGTTGCCTCCTGAATACCCTGGTGGAGAAGTTCATTAGGAAGCAGAGGCATTCCTAAAAACCAACAGGGCATAGAAGCTAAAAGCACTGGCTTTTGAATCAGATAGAGGTCAGATTCATGTACAAGATGAGGGTTATAATAGGCTTTGAGAAGCTTAACTGAGGAAACATGTTAGGTGCCCACTCAACAAACATAGTTAATTGTTAGAGTGAGAAATAAATGTGTGTGAATAATCATGGAAGCTACGAAGATGGAAGAGATAATCAGAGAAACCTGTAGAAAGAGAACATGGGGTGTGTACAGTACCGAAAAAGCAACTAGAATACATGGATATAAGAAGTCAAGGTTTTGGTGATTCTAGATTCATGAAGTCTGGCAGTCATACAATGTATCATTGAGGACCAAAGGACTCAGAGAATCAGTATACCTACTTTTAAACTCCCAAGTGGCCTCTCCCTTTGGGCACACTGTTTAGGTTTGTTCCCACAGTGGTATCTGTCAACCTCATGACACATCACTTGAGAGAGAACTGCTGGCTGCGCCAGGTATGTCTCAATGCATGGGTGGTGAGGAGTGGGTGGATGGCTGGATGGAGACAGTGCATGGTGTAGCACTGCCTGAAGATAAAAAGGTGATGTCAAAGGTCTTACACTGTGCTAGGTTAGTTAATTTAGAAATAGAGTAGACTCCTGGCATTAGCAAATTCAGCATTTGCATTTTCAACCTCAAAAAATCACTGATGACAAACAAGAGAAAACTGGCTAATGAGTACGTCAAGCTAAGTATCAGCATTTACATTTCAACATGTCTCTCTTGTTATAAACAAACCAAAAAATCCATTTCCATTCCCAATCTCTCTTCTCACAATATTTTACTTTAGAGATAGAAACAGAAGTAAAGAAGCCAGGAAGAGCACTGGCTGTTAGAGTGGAACGTTCAATCAGTAGTCACTCGGCACCTTACGATAACATGAGCACTTCATATGTATGCAAGTAAAAGCAAGGGAATGACCACTTTTCACCTATACTCCAGGGCAAAATATTGTTCATTTAGTGAAAAGGAAACTTTATTAAAATTTGAAAAGATCATTAACACATGGTAACTTGTTCAAATGCTTTGCTTGCTAATTTAGGAATTCATGAGATGTGTGGAGAGTGTGCAATTTTGGTTGGTGACAGGCATCATTTTTAGGGCCTATTAGAAAGAAATGTGCTCTGTTAAGATGATTAATCATTAAGGAACTAGGAATCTGAGTCTTAATTTGCTTTTTAGCCATTTACTACTGCACCTTGTCACATAAATCTGCCTTGGTAAATATGTCACTGAATTACCCAGTCGTCAGTTTACTTAACACCTAAGAAAAGGAGGTGACTAGTTTGGACTCAGTGACTCTAGTGCTGAGAAGTTTCCAAGGTTGGCAATTTATGAGCCTCTGCATATGCGGGTTCTGCAACACGTACCGTGCCCTTCCATTCTTCTGTTACATTCCTCTCCATTATATGTTTGAGAGGAGTAAGCCTCAGCTGCTTTCACAAACCACCTAGTACCGGGCTTCAGAACGGCTCATAAGATTGCTTCCTAAGAACAAGACATATTTTAAAGAATTGTAAGCAGCCAAGAGAATCACAAGGGGTGCCTTTTAGCTGCTCCTTGCACACAGTCCCGTTTAGGCCCTCAGCCTCCTACTAGTTCCTCAATAGAGCTTAGCACAACCTGGACTTTGCCATGTTTTTCAAAATGCCCTCATTCAAGATATATGCAGTGATGAAAAATTTCTCCAGAGCACAACCCCCAAACCTCTATTTCCAAAAGTATGATCTGCTTCTGTGGCTATTATATCCCTGACCACATTGCAAGTGAGGGCGGCACATGTTATAAGGGCTGGTCCCTAGCTTCTTATGATATACCTAGATTCAGCTTGAACAGGGCTAAATCATTTTGATTTTCTTTAAATAAAAATAAATTTTCCTTCAAAGATACATTAATTATGTTCAACTGAACTCTGTTCATTTTGATATACTGAAAAACAGTTCACAGTAAGAAAGAAATAGATATTTCTCTATAACTTATCTTTATAATTCTTAAGTTATGGAATTGAAAATGTATTTTGAAATATTTAAGCAACAGAGTTAAATTTTGATTTACATTCATAGTTCAAAGTTTACTTCTTTGTGGCTTCTACCACAAAAATGTCCATAATTCTCTAACTTCCAAACTAACACCATTTAGCATCAGACTCAGAAACCTGCTCTGCCAGCTGGATATCTCTGCTAACATGGAAATATGTTTAAAACACAAAACAGTTTATTGACTTAGGACAGGCAGGGACCCCTGAGAGATATTACAAAGCATACCAAATTGATTTCAATCAATTAAGTTCATAGAAAGGACAACATCCAAACTATCAAGAATTTACCAGGAGACATATTATTTCTGAAAACTGTATGACATGTACCTAACACAAGTTCTAAGAATTCCTTCTTGAATAAAATGTTCACAATGCAATTGGATGGAATTGCTCTCAGCTCCTTTGCCTGGGTCACACTGTACTTGTCACACATTTTGGAGACGCAACTGGAAATACTGATGCTACTAAATGCTTTCTTCAGGATCAAGCCCCTTTAAGTTTAGTACAGTAATCAAACAAAACCATTTGGAGGCACACTGGTGTCTCTTGGTTCTGTTGCTTATTACATTTGTTATCTCAGTTTCATTAGGTTCTGGCTGACTCATTTCTATTCTGGGTAGCACCCATGTAAGAATGGTTGAATCATACTAAAAACTGTTGGCCTGATTCTCCCTTGCTGTGGCCATGTAACTTCCATAAAGTAAAAATCCCTTACAAAGTATGCTAACCTTGAGAGTTCATGTGCTGTCCATATGGGAGTTTTTGTACATCTTAATATGATTGGCTTTCTGCTGCTATTATTATCTTCTCCAAAAGAACAAACGGTGCACGCATGCATGCCCATCTTTCTCAGAGAAGATATCTCCAGAAAGTACTTGATGGTCCAACTGGAAAATGTTATAACAATATAATATTTCCTGGCTTTTTAATTTTCTACAGGTGGATAATCTCTGAAAAACTCAAGACAGTGAACAGATTGAATCATTTTAACAATTTGAATCTTGAATGAATTTCAAAGTGCTTAGAGTCAAACTGTTTTTGCCTTTAATATTTCAAATAAAGATTAAATAATTTTTCTTTGAACACTGGCCCAAAGTACTAGAATATTGTGTGCTTTGGACAGCAACATTAATTATAAGTGTTTGGGCAATGAAATTACACTGATATTTTAAATTGGTGTTGCCATAAATTTGGAAGTAGACAGTTTCTTCAAATCTTTCTTTAGTATGCTGATATTTTAAAAAAGATTCACATCCTAATAATTCAGGAATTAAAATATTATTGGAATATTTCATTATATAAGGTTTATAATGTAGTTTTGAGATGAAAAATTGTAGACTTTCAACACTGAGTATATGAAGGTATTCTTCCAATCTTAGAATTGGTTTTGGAAGTCTAGTTTGGAATGGAGTCCTCCACCAGCATGCTATGACTAGTATGACTAACCTGTCTTTAGCACTGACCACTTTCATTTAAACCTACCACCAACTGAAATAAAAGATGATGTATATTCTATTAAATTATGATGCACATAACAATTCAAAATACAAAGCTTGACTGACTAGCATGCAGCCTCTAAAAGAAATTTGATTTCAATATACTTGATATAGTACCTGTCTTTACATTGTACGTTTAGATGTTTCCAGACTGCATTTTTACTGTTGATGAGCAGAGTCAGAACCACCTTTTACTACCTTGATTTAAATAGGGCAATTGCTAAGGAGAAACAAAGATTACTAATTCTGGATCTGAAGGAAGAAATTGCTAGCAATGATGCCCAGTATAAGTTACCACATTTTGTGAAGAAAAAGTATTTTTTTCAGTCATCTTGTGTCAAGGAAAACCTTTCCATAGAACAATCTCATTCCATCATATGCAAAGAAACACAATCATAATCACTGGGGTCTCTGAACACTGTAGAGAAAAAAATGTGAAGTTAAATGAACATAACCTTTGCCATCACTGTTAGGCTGATAATTCCTGGGTAAATTTTCATTGATCCTGGAAGAATATGAGCTATTTGAGGGAAGGAGTGGGATGTAGCATAAGGATAATTTATCCTTCATACAACCTAAGGCATTTGTAGAGATGTATTGGGAAGGAGCGGGGGGAGGGATAAGGGTGGGTAATTGGGGGGACTCTTGGCAGTAAAACTAATTTTCAGAATTTATATATATATATATATATATATATATTATATTATTTTATTAGAAGCTTGTTTGATTGTTCAACAAATAAATTTCTGAACAAAAAAGATAATTTATATTAGCAGTTGCTTTGGAATTTGAAGATTTGAAACAAAAATCAAAATTGGCACCTGTGTTGTACAAAATGCATAGCTACTTACAAAAACCTCATTTTTTTGGTAAAAACTTCTGTTTTCCCAGTTGCACTGTTTGAAAGTGAATCTGTGTACCAGAAGGTTGTTCAGGATTATGAAACTTAATGCATTTTATCACAAGCAAATATAAACATTTTCAAGGAAAGCACAAGGCAAGAGACATGAAAGACCATATGTTTCCAATGCGCTCCATGTCAAAACAATACCAGTCTCCAGAAAATAACTGTGAGTCATATTGCATTATTTTGCCAGATATCTTCCAAAAGTTACTTGGAAGAAAGTACAGCGCATTCCATGTACCATGTAATGGATAAAAATAGATTTCCCCAGGCCAAACATATTACATTCATGAATTACTTTATTGGCCACAATACTTTATAAGATTTCAGAGTTTTATTGCCCATGGATTAGTAGCAAAGGTAAAAATGAGATAAGAGAAAATAGAGGCTTACTTTTCTGGAAAATGTTTCTCAAGTTGTACAAACTCCTTTTAGTTAAACTGATCTTAATGCACAAAAATAGGCAGGGCATATTCTCTCTTAAAGGCTAATATTGAACCAGGTACCTTCTCTTCCTAGCAGCTCCACTCCAACCCAAGGCAAAGAAAATGCATTAAGCAGAGTCACTCAGTACTAGGAAAAAGGTCCCCTTGACCTGTGCGACACACCTCAGCACTGGTTGACAACACCACAGGGCATGCAATATCCTTCCTTAGGCCTGTGTTTAAGTCCCTGCCAAGGATGCAGGGTCCCATCAGTCACCAGCCCACTAGTGAGGCCAGCCAGGGTCAAAGGGTGAGGGTTGCATGTGACAGGGGCAGGGAAGTTGATAACCAAGAACCTACCCATGATGGCAGAGAAGCCCCTAGCTCTTGTTCCCTTTCATACCTGATTTGACTTGCAAATCACAAAATCGAAGATGAAATTACTAAAAATACAGAATGGTGACTATAGAGCCATGACCATTAAGAGCAGCCTGTGGCACTGGTCATGTGCAGGTGAAGCCAGCCTTACTGATAGAGAAGACATCCAATAAAAAGTCTGTCTCCCTCAACCATTCCCTTGCTCAAATAACCAGCACTGCCCCCACACAATTGAAGGTATTGGGTTTCTTAAATGAAAATATATCAGATACATTTCCACCAAGGGCAATAAGGGCAATGAAGAATGGTGTGGTTCTATTCCTCCCCTGCTTTTTTTCTCACAAACAAGAGCTTAAGTGACATGTTGAAAGATCCATCTGCTATGTATGTGGTAAACTTGGGTCTAAAATCAGAATGCTTGACCTTTCCATTATAAGCAGTGCCAGGAAGCTAAGTGGCAAATGTATTATGAATGCTTCCAAATTAACAGGTTGTATGTAACAGTGTTATGACTCTTACTTTTACTATGACTTTCAGGGGAAAAAAATAACCAAACCATCTTGAGTTTTTAAGCAGATGTCTAAGGAATGAATGCCCTCCTTCTGTGTTATGGTTTTAATGTAAATGCAATTCCTTTTTTAGAAGAATAAATGTCTCTGCCTGGTAGATGGCCATCATTAATTTTTTAATTGTTCATGTATGCTACAATGTCAGATGATGTTATCTCAGTGATTTATGCCTTAGAAATAAGAGGTACCTAATGTAAGTGTACATTACATGTACATGTAATGTAATAGTCTTTAAATGCATTGACCTTAATCTTGTATTTTGAGATGCACATTATGTTTTTACATGTCAAGGTATTTTAGACAATCTTTTGTTTTATTGAAACCAATATTAATCAAAATATAATTGCATTATAGAAAATTTGGAATGTAAGATAAAGATGATAAATCATGCACAATTTTACTACTGTCACATTTTCCTTCCTGTATTGTTATATAACAGCAATGTGCAATCGCACACTACTGCTTTGTTTGAAATTGAAGGAAAATCTACAACCAAGAAGAAAAGGCCTCACGCATGATTTTCTTCTTTTGCTAGAGACATGGTCTAAATTGTTTCAAGAAACCCATACTGGGACACAAATGATAATTTTTTAATTTGAAAAATACCAAAAGGGAAAAAAATAAAAATCTTCAAACCTCACTTAAGACAAATTTCTATTTCATTAATTCATTTCCACACAGTAGATTTAAATCCTCTTAAAATCTGGTATACATCTTGCTCAAAAAATTCCCAAATTTAGACAGACAGGTAGATAATACACATGAATATACATATGAATTGTTATAAAATAGAACTTATGCTGTATGTACTGATTTATAACTTTATTTGAATGTCCAATAGTTTATAACCTACCTACTATTATATGTTAAATCATCATTTAGACCTGATATTTTATTAATGTCTATATTAATAAGTAAAGTGAGTCTTAACGGGTAAGATTTTTCAGGTCAGAAATAAACTTCATTTATACCTACCTGGTAGAAGTTAATACATTCCCTTTGGATTACAGTGAAGTAACTAACTCAAATCTCAACTAAACTGCAAAATGTTGGAGAAAAAAAATGCATTTGGTTTCTCCTGTAATCCTTAGAATAGTGTCTTAAGCAAAACACGTCCTTATTGTTGCTCAAACACATGCATGAATGACTTACCGATCTCCTTTGAGTTGTTTGACTAACAGTAGTATTAGGTTTGCACTTACCAATCCAGACTCTTGTGCAGTCCTTTTTTGTGACCAGTATTTGAGATGACAGGCCAAGTTCATGTAATGACTAAACATGAAATCTTGGTTTCATATCCTAATAATAAGTAGTGAAATTTCATTATCTTTGTAGCCTTTCAAAATATCCCCTTCACACTTGACCATTTTTAATCTACTTGAATAGACCATGGCAGTGATAAACTTTTAAATACTTGAGCCATTTTAGTCTGTAGATATAATTATTCAAATAAGTTATTTTCTCAGGTTTTGAACTTAGGGTTCATACACATATGCCTTAACTTCTCAGTGAATACATACATCATGTCCTTGGGTCCATGTCACTTTGTTTACTCTTACCGCAGTACCTGCAGGGCCTTAAAAATGGTATTTCCCCTTGCTTTAATTCCCAATTTTTTTAGCTTTTGATTATGCAAACTTTCAAATGTACATAGAAAAGAGAATAATATGAAAAAACTCATCCCCAAACTTTAACAGTAATCTAATAAATGACGTCCTAAAAAAGTGACAACTTGTTTTCCAGAAAATTCTATATCAGTTCTATGTCAGGATGCCTTTTAAATGCTAGAGAGGGTGCTATGAAAAAGTCAACAGCAGGGTAACCTCAAAACAATGATCTTCAGGAAGTGAAAACCCAAACCACATGTTAACCCTGAACTGCAGCTTTTAAAGCAGGACAGACCTTATACTGAGGCATCTTGTTTACAAAATAAAGCAGTGGAAGGAAAGTTAAAAGCACAAAAAGGATGCATGTGACTAATATGCCCTGAATGCTACCGTGCACCCAGATCTGTAGTGCGTCTCACAGACTACACAGACTGATGAGGCACAATTTTGGCTGTGGAGGAACTCACATATTTGTAGGGAATAAGAAGCTACCTAATTACCAGGTAAAAATAAGACGACAAGCCAGAAAGAAATCATTACAATGATATTAAAGCATTTATTTACATCCTATGTATTTTGTTTACTTTCAGTCCATGTAATAATTTTCCTTGACTTTATATTACTAAGACATATTAATGATAATAAATATGGAATTTGGTGAAAAATTCCACTGCCCTGCATTTAACCATCAACAGAATCATATCAAACTACCAAAGACATTATGCAATCCATATGTTACCAGTAATATTATTTCTGTTGTGGTTCATGAGCAATCTTGGCAAGCTTGTAAGTGAAGGAGCATTGACTTCCCCAGCAAAGTTTTATGAATGCTGTCCTTTTATATCACAGCTCTCTCTGCTACTGTCGACTGCCCAGAATGAAAGGTCGTCCAGCTGCTGGGAGAGAAGAGGAAAGTAAAGTAAAATGAAGTGGAATCATCAAACTCCCTCTACCCTACAGTGTGGCAGGCTCCAGGCAGATTCCAGGACCCTAAGGCCCTTACCAGCTATAGTGAAGCAAAATTAGCACTTTAATAAGATCCCCAGTTGAGTAGTAAGCCTAGCAACTTTGTGCCCTAAACTTTGTTCTATCTCTATGCAGATCCTATGACACCACAACAAAACTAATCATTGTATTATTTTGCCAGGTATCTGGTAACTTGGTCTATTTCCATTAGAACATTATGTTTCATTTACCTTATCTGCATGATACAAATATGCATGGATACATTTGATTAAACATTCTTTTATGTATAAACCTTGGTTTTAAAGTCTAACCCTTTTAGCTGCTCTCCTTTAAAATTAATACTTGGAGATAACACCTTCAATTTCTAGAAATCAATTAGAAGTCGCAGCAAGACAAAAGACATTTCATGTTTTCTTAATAATCAACAATTTTATTATGTCTCTACATAATACTCAGCAAGAGTGAAGACTGATTAAATATTAAAACCAAAGATTCGATAAAGTAAATAGAATTCTTGCCATTACTATATAGCCCAGGCCGATATGAGAACACATACACATACAATTTCACAGTATTGTCCATAACCATTTTGTATACAAAAATATAAAGTTAGTCTTTCAAATCTTTTGTTTTCTGAATACATGAAAAATAGTTTTAACTGGAGAAAAATGAGAAAGCTAAAGTGCTTTTCATTCTGTTATACTTTCCCCTTTGCATTTTAGCAGACTAAATTCTGGTTTTTAAAATTACTTAAAATTTGATGTGGACAGCAAATTAATACAATCACTTTGGAAATCAGTATGGAGATTCCTCAAAAGACTAGGAATGGAACTACCATAGGACCTAGCTATTCCACTCCTTGGCATTTATCCAAAAGAACTAAAATCAGCATACTATAGTGATACATACAAATCCATGTTTATAGCAACACAATTCACAACAGCCAATTATGGAACCAGCCT